>PYHX02000495.1:80096715-80157589 GCA_004302925.2 Cochliomyia hominivorax | reverse complement strand
TGTTAGAGCTGAGTTGCTTCTAAATTTATTTGAAAGAAAGAATCAAGTCCCTATATGTTCAGATAAACTCTAAAGTTGACCAAAATTTGATTGAAAGAAATTGTACACAAATAGACCTTCTTCTTAAAGTTTCAGAAGATATATTGAAGTGGAAATAATTTTTAACCCATTTTCAGCCCTGATTATATTCTATTTTGTTTTAAATAGGACCTAAAATTTACATATAAATATATGCATCAGTTAAAAGGTTATTTTAAGCTGAACTTGGAATTTATTTTTTTTTTTATTTTTTTACAAAAAGTGGCAACCTTATCTTTGTTCTGTGCTCTTCATTTTTGTTCATAATTGAAATCTTCACAGAAATCGATATAACTAAATCCGAACGAAGTCTTATATCATTCAAATCGCTGTATATTTAAGTCTTTTATGTTTTAAAAACCTTATTCCCGTGAGAAAATTTGTATAGGGTTAGGTGAAAATAGTGTCATATACCAAGTTTCATCAAGATATTTCTAGAATTGCCGATCAGCTTTTCGTTTTATTAAATCGACTCAGAAATTGATGCTGAACGTTTGAAGTCGAACGGTATACTTAAAAGTGATATCAAACGGTATTCCTTAAAGTGTGTACCACAAACAACTGCGGAAATCGGGATACCTTTTGACTAGAATCATTTACCACAAAATGTAAACAAAATAGTCTTTTACCTCCGATTTATATGAATGGAGAACGTAGTTTTTGAAATACGTTCCATTTATTACACAATATCAAACAAATTTCCTCCATTTATTTTTTAGGATTTTGCCAACTGTTTTATATTCCAGAAATGACTTCTTCCGACAAAAATTTGTTTAGATCGGTGCAGACAGAACGCCCTTACTGCAATATGCTATTACTGAACAAGGTATCAGAAATTTGCTAAATTAAATTTTTATCTTAAAACAGCAGTCTTTCGGTGTAGAATCCCAATGACGATTTAATAACCCCAAATTTGCTCTTTCGACTTAAATTCGTTTTTAGCAATGGGGTAAGGTGGCTTTTGAAATATGCTTCCATTTATTACTTAATATGAATATTTTTCATTTAATCTTTAGAATTTATCAGATTCACTTTAAATTCTAAATCTAAATCCCGTCAGAAAATTGCCAAATTAAATTTTTACTTAAAAATTTTAGGTTAAATCCATATGTTACCAGAAATATTTGAAAGTCTTATATGCCTAATATACAGGCCCAGACCTTGCCCAATCGGCTAGCATTCGACTTGATCAATAAAGGTATGACCCTTTCGAATACGTTTCCATTCATTATTTCATTTATTCTTTAACCAAAAAAACGTAGCTGTTCTTTTCTGGGCTAAAGGATAAATTAAGGGTTCAAAAAGGACATAATTTCCAATAGTAAAATGAAAAACAAGTCCATAAGTTATTGAGGAGAATGTGATTAAAAATTTCTGGTTATAAAACTACACCGGATAAATAAGTGCAATTTAGGATTTAAAAAGCAAACTTTTTCCACACACAGTCACTATAACAGCAAGGACTAAGTTATCTCACATTATTTTATGGGAAAATGTAGGACGAACAGGATCAGGAAATGGGAAGTATTCACTATAGAATGGAATTATTTAATAAAAAAGTCTAAAGAACTTTTACACTGAGGGATTTCGAATATTATCCTCATTTTATCTTATCTCTAGGAAGGCCTGATCCATTTTAAATTTTATCCAAAAGATATATCAACTAATATAAAACTCATAAAGCAGTATAAGCATAATTAATGGCAGCATACCGGCCATAAGCTAGTTATTCAAATAGACATGCTACCAGCTAAAAATCCTATTCCAGGAATTATTCTTATGGGAATTATATCCATCACATTATTAAACAAATTGTTCTGAATTTGATTGGATTTGTCAGTTCCATATGGAAGTGTTTTATAAGCTTGAAACTTTAATCCAAAAAAGTACCATTATATGGGTACCAAATCATGGCCTATGTCACAGGGCATTGTAAAATAAATATTACGCAATTTGAATGGATCAGTCAGTCCCCACATTAAAGTGTTGAAATCCTATTTCACACTCTTTTTTAAGGATTGTCAAAATTTTCTACATGATTTAGCTTATAACTTCTTTTTTTATTTATCCGATTTAGACGAATTTAAGCAACGTATTCCGGTATATTTACGTTAACATCCATTTTATATCCATCTCTTTTATACTTTATCATAACGTTTGTAACGTCAAATTATATTACAAAGTCCACACAAAGTATTATATTCTTGCATTAAATGAAAATCTGATTCGATTTATTTATGTCCGTCTGTTGGACACATTTTCACTTTTACAATAATGTTCAGATTACAACGAAATTTTACGAAATTTATTGTTGTTGTCCTCTTCATTTTAGTATATAAAACCGGTCATACCGGTTCAGTGGGGAAAAAGTTATAGACCGATATTTGAGACAATCCCAAAATGTACAATGACAAATAATTGAATTTTAACAAAATTTATCCTTAAAATACAGCTATAAGTAGTGGGATCTCGAACATCTCCGTTTAAAATCTACCACACTTTTGAATACCTTTTTTTTTGCTCTTCAATTCTCTTTTAACAAGAGCCCAATATCTCTCCACTGGCCTTAGCTTCGTGCAGTTTGGAGAATTTGCCTCTTTTGGTAAAAATACCACATTATTGCTTTTTCACCACTCAAGGGCTTGTTAACCATAGTGATAGGATGCCAAGTCAGGCATATTATGAAGTCTTATGAATGGAAGCAGCTTTTTTGTGAATATTCCTTGATGTACATTTCGATATTTATAGAGCCCATTTGCTTCTTTTACCGCAACTGCATATTGTCTGTCATACCAACAACTTTTTGGGAAATTTTGACTGATTTTGGGTACCAAACTTATTTTCAAAATTCCCTCGAGCAACAGTTAAGAAAATCTGCCGGAACATACTCTTCACCATCCATTATACAGGAAGAATATTTTTTGGAAAACTTAACTTTGTTTTTGGTCTGCCGGGACTTTTTGATTAGGAACATTATGTGGACCAAAAAGTTCCCAAAAGAACCCAGCTGAACATAATCTGGTCTCCGAAGAAATAACACTCAGAAAAATACCTAAGAAGAAAAAGTGCTTCCCGAACAAGCATACACAGATGACGCTGAACCTGAACTAATATACTGGAGTCTAGCAGAAATGTTTATAATAGAGCGATCATCTCAACATCTTCTGCCAAAGAAGAAGCTTAATTCTATACAAAAGAAAATGCAGGAGGTGATTACTGGTAAGGAACCGCCTTCTTACGCAAAAGTTGCCAAAATACAATACCGTGACAATTTCTGCTATGCAGTAAATGATACTGGGTGTCCGTCTGGTAAAATTGCTCTAAACTAAAATCTATTTGAAAAAATAGCAGTCAGTTCAAAATGGGTGTTTTGACGCAAGCTAGCAATGCAACCGTGTACAAGCATCTTTAATGAGCTCACTGGCAGTATACTACCTTCATTTAATGGCGAAAGTTTTGAAGAAGAAGGACATAGCCGTCAGTGTACATGTAAGGGTGGGGCAGCAAGTACACATCGAACCGTAATCATAACAAGCCGTGGGGAACCACTTTTTCCGAATCCTTGAATGACATCAATTTCTTGGGTCCTCCCATGGCCCCCGAGAAAAGTTAGAAACTTATGCTTTTTATACCCATCACCACCATAGGTGGTTGAGGCGTTTTCTCTGAAGTTTTTAACGTACAGCAATAATATTGATACCACCACTTTTAAGTATACCGATTTTTAAGTATACGAGAAAGTGATTCTAAGTCGATTTAACGATGTCCGTCTGTCTGGCTGGTTGTCCATGTAAGCCTTATGAAAAAAATGTAGGTCGGAAATTTTTTGAAAATAATAGGTCCATTATTTCACCCAGCCCCCATACAAATGTTTCTCTTTAAGGTCATAAAAGTCAAGAATATAAAGCAATTTTAACTAAATCAAAAACAAATAAATCTTATAATATTCTAAAATAATGTGCAAATTATACGAGGATCGGTCCATTGTTTCTCACAGATCCCATATAACTCCCCTTAAAAATAACACTTTGAAGGGCTTAAATCTCATGTATACGCAAGTATTGTGATAAGAATTGGTCAAATTAAGATAAATATAAGGAAAAATCGGTCTACAATATTTTACGAGGGTCGCTACAAAATTTCATTTAGCATCAAAAAAAGTAATTTTAAAGGGCACAAATCATACAAATAAATTAGTACCATAATATACTTCACTCTTAAGCACAAATATAAAAAATATATTTATACGAGGGTCGATCATTAATTTTTGATAGCTACCATTAATGGACAACAACATGGGTATTAAATTGTCGGGCTTGACCGACTTTAACATTTACTTGTTATGTATCACATATTTACATGGGAAATGTGCAAATTTCTGGGGAATGGGCCAAGTCCCAGTTAATTTTCCATGGGTTGTGTAAAATATTTATATAAGTATTTGGTATCGTTGGAAAGGTAATAACTTGAAAAATAATAATTTGTACATAATAAATTACCAACGGTGAATATCTTAAATAAATTTGTCAAAAATTCAAGGATTTTATTTTTTAAGCACTTTTGTGAAAAAAATTTGTAATTTTTGACATTAAATAAATTCTAGAAGAATTAAAATATTATTATTATTATTAAATTCCAATATAATATAGACAAAGTTGTTCTTAATGTAGGACTATAAAAATATTTCCACTTTTGCATACCAAAATACCCAAATTTCAATTCGAGGAAAAACTTGTTTAAAAAATTCAAGTTTCAAAAAGTTGCTTACTCTGCCGTTATAAGAGGTTTGGCCTCTTTCAGATATCTTGAGTATCATAATGTCCTTAGATTTACTTTATATTTATTTACGTTAGAAATTCTTTCCGAAGTAGTCCAGAAGGAAATATTAATTTTGAAAGTGAAAAAACGTTAAGATCTTTTTGAAAGATAATAAATCAGAAAACAATTCCATTTTCCTCCCCAATATCCTTTTCAAAATAATGTATATTCACATTGAATCCACATAGGTATATATATGGTTCATGTACAAAAATTATTTTAAGTTTTATATACGATACAGGCAATAATTTTTTGATCCGAATAGAGCCCACGAAATTTGAAAAAAAAAAACATTTTACTTCGGTCTAAATATCTCCTTAAAACTATAAGAGTTGTCCAACACATGTAAGTGCATTTGTTGTAGAACATTACAAGAACTATATGTATGTTAAATATTTTTTTTAATCAATTCTTAAATAAAATTTTTACGATTTAAAAAATTCGTCATACCCGAGGTGAAAAATTTTGGAGATCAATTGGAAAACATCTCAAGAATGTCGTTAAAAAGTAATAAGTTTTAGAATTATTTCCAAAAATGCGTTTTGAGACTACTTTATAACGTGTATTTTTATTTTGATTTAATTAAATTATACACACTTCTAAAATATTAAACAAAAAGGAACAGCTGCCAGTTTTTTAGTTTGAAAAAAGCAATTTTATGATAAAAATTTTTTTCTTAAATGTTTTCTTATGAAATTAGAGTCCTCTGGAGGAGTCTATCATAACTCAATTATTTTGGACTTATATTTTTCAATTTTGATATTTTTTGTTTGTTTTGTTTTTATTTTGTCATGCCTCTGATTTGTTGTAGGATCCAATATAGTTGGTCTTGACCAACTATTTCCCTTGTTTTCTAGTAGAACATAAGAAATAATTTCTTATAATTTTAAACACTCATTTACTAAGGTCTTATCTGCGTTACAAATACCATCACGCACATATTATACCCCAATTCCTATCAGTGATGTAGAGAAAATATGTCTTTAGTGACGTCCTCTTATTAGTACTGTTAATGTATGGAATACTTAAGTTCACTCAACGCGTAATATTGATAAGACGGTCATTTCACTTTCATAAATCTTTACATATACAAAACTCAAATACATATAAATTTAGCATTAAGTTTTACATGCGAATTATGTAGTTGAAAAACCTATAGTTTAGAAATATCTCTTGTATTGTCCAAGTAATCACATAATAGCTTTTATCCGGTGCTCTTTGCTGCATAAAAATTCTCTTCAGTCTTAGGTCTCGAAAGAAATTTCACATATCACGACGTGTATTAAAAATTTCATGCTGCGGTGATTTTGGCTAATCCCCCTGACTCTTACCCCTATACAAATTTTCCAATAAATTGGTTTCATGGAAAAGTGACAAAATTTGGAAACTGTAGGTGAAATAGTTCATTAGATACTCGATAATTAATAATTGGTATATGTAGGGTCGGTTCTTCTTCATTCGGTGACCTTATGATCTATTGTGATGCCTTGGGTTGGAATCATGTAAAGAAGTAACTAGCGGGAAAGAAAGAGAGAGAAGAAAAATCAGTTGGGAACTGATTTATTGAACAGAAATGAAGAAAGTAAAAGAAGGAGTGGGAAGAAAAGAGACAGATCTAGTCACCCTACACATCAAACATAATCATGTATATCCTTAGGCCCCAGTAGCCAGCACACTCTCAGGATGAGCTTAAAGAGGGCTGTCAGTTCTATGACTGCTAAGTGCTCCAGCCCAACCAGATATTGCCGACCTAGCCACTTCATCCTAGTCAGTTGGAGACCAGGACACTTGCAAAGTAAGTATTCCACTGACATGAGCTCATTCTCATTGAGAGCTACCTCTCAACCTGATCTTATCTGTCCTGCATTTTGTCCTCTAAAACAGTTCTTGAGAAAGTAATTGGAACCAAAATTTGGAAATTCTTGCTTTGCTTTGGGTAAGAGGATTCCCCTGACCCTGGTTCTAATGAAATAATTCAATTGAATTTCGAAAAAGTAATTATGGTTTTATTATTAAGTTTCATGACTAAAAATAGGACCAATTTCATTAATATAACTTTAAAGTTTCGATCTTTATTTTATACACAAGGTTTAGTCATACAGATAGAATGATCGATGGACATTTTTTATCGGTGCAGATAGTATTTTATAGAGATGGAATTCGATCAATTACTTCTGTTCTTAAACTACAGGAAATGCGACCATATCAACTACGTCAATTAAATTAATAAAAATTGGACAAATCGTCTGACTTATAACATTCAACACTTTTAAATTCCAAATGTTAGAGTTCGAACCTTACAAAACCGCTTTCTAGGAAGCTGTACTCACTTTAAGAATTAACCTCTCCTTAGTTCTAGTATCTCCGTGAATTTCGAATGAACATCGAACATTTTCCATAGTACTTCACACATTTACATCGTTTAAAACTTTGCCACAGACTTTTCAGTTTCTATCAAAAGCATCTAATGCACTATGGATCAGACAACCATGCCGTTTGACATTTAAGAAATATATATCAAAAGAAAACTTACCACATATAATATCCATAGTAACCAAATTCACCCAATGATCCATTTTAATAGATTCCATACCGGTTTCAGTTGCTTTATATAACTTATTCACAAACATTTTACTGTTCCTTTCAAAAGCATTGATATAACCTTCCAAAATTTGAAAATGAAATGCGGGAGTTAAAATGCGACGTCTCTTAAACCATTTAATAGGTTGACTTATAAGTAAACCCTCTCTCAGCCAATTTATTAAAACATCATATTCACTAGCTTTGTATAGGAACTTATTGGTACCCAAAACCATTTCAATGTCTTTGGGATCATACATCAAAATACCGAATTGTAGGCCCAACCAAATTTTTACAATTTTTCCATATTTGGAAAAATCAAATAAAACAATTTGAAAAACATCTTCGGGTTTGGCACCCATAAAGCTTAAAGCACTACCCAACAAAGGATAACTTTTTGGGCCAGCAAACTGATTTTCCAAAGATTTGGCGCGTATATATTTTTAAGAAATTTATATTGAAACGATATAAATATGGAGAGAGTTAACAAAATCATGTGAATTAAATACATATTGCGATTTGAAAAAAGGTTTTCAAAATGTTCTTTACGATTTGAAATATAATAATTAACTGTAAAAATAATGAAAAAATCTGATTCAATTTAAAGCATCTTTAAAAAACAAAAACAAACAAAAAAGGTTGTAAAACTTTTAACATTATTAATTAAGAAGAAAAATTATACTTAAAATTAATTACAATTAAATTATGGAATTAATTAACTTTTTTTATTGTTAAGAAAGTAATAATTTTATTATTATTTTTTTGAATTCAGTGTAAAATTGATATTTGTGTCTGATTTGACCCACTTTTTTATACAGAGAAAAATTTTGTGTCATCACCAATAATTGAAAAGATCTTAAATCATTTCGATCAGTTGTTTCATATCGGTTCAGATTTTGTAAAATCTATTTTAAGCTTTGAACATGATTTTAAGTGCCTAAAATCTTATGTTCTATTTAGTGTATTCAAAAACCGAAACCGCATTTTTGATAACCGACCGGTTTCGAATAATTTCTATTTTCAAATTAATCGAAATGCCAGTTCTCACGCCCAGAATGCATGAATCTTTTCTGATTCCTTAAAAATATTTTGTGCGTTAATTGAAATATTCGCCAGTGTATAATTCTCTAAAATACCAGCCACGAGATATCCAAATCGATTTTTAGGAAATAAATCTGTTACTTTTAATGAAATTTCAGTAGATTCCAGCTGAGGTGCTTTTGGTTTGATTTAAAAAAGTAAAAGTGCCTATGTTATCTGGAGCGTAATGAATAATGGACCACACTTGACCATCTCATGTTAATTTATGTTGATATTTAAAAAAAAATCGCCAAAAATTAATTTTTGAATTGAGACAAGAAAAGTGTTGTATTAAGATACTCCTCCCTGTAAATATTTATAAAAAGTCTTATCTGTGTAGTACCTGAGATATTCAAGTCCCCATTTCTACCCTTGGTTTTAGTGTTTTCCAATTCACCGGATTTAATAGAAGCCCTACGATTTTAAAATTATTTGCCATTCAATTCCCCATAGATTGTTAAACAATTTAAAAAATTTAAAAGATTTCAGAAATTCAGATTAATTTTTAATTAGGAAATTAATCTGAAGTTGAAACTTTGTAATAAGTCGACTTTTTGCGATTTTTTTTGTTAAAGTTGACAACATTTATTAATTTTTATTATTGTACCCTCCACCACCAAAAGTTGTATATTAGTTTTATCATTCTGTGTGTATTGCCAAGAAGGAATCATTTCTGACCCTACATCAAATCAAAAGCTGAGTCGATTTAGCTATGTCCGTTTGTCCGTCTGTCTATTGGAAACATTTTCACGCCAATAATAATTGTTAGAGTTCAATGAAATTTGACCACATTGTTTGTTGTTGTCCTAAGCAGTTTCTAATTTAAAACCAGCTATATCGGTTTATTAGTAAGGAAGTTGTAGACCGATATCTGAAACAACCTCATCATTCAAAAGATCATCAAAATCTAAGTAACAGAAAAAAGTAATAATCTATAAAACACACAATTTTGATACACCCCAAACTCTGTGTGTCATATGGACCGCAATTTTTGAATAGGTAAAATTTATAATTTACTGAAATTTGTCGTATATACTTATTTTGATACAATAGTAAGTCCAAAGAAGTGTTATTGTTCTGGGGTCATGAATAAATGTTGGCCCTTTTCGTAAAAAATCGCTAAAAAATATAAATTTTTTATAGTTATATAGTTTTTGTATAGTTATATAGTTATGGCACCAATATTTTTTAGAATTTTAGGACCTACAGTAGGACCGCTATATTAAAAAAATAAAAAACTGGGCTAAAAAGGGTTAAAAATTATTTCGGCTTGAATATCTCAAAAACTATAAGAGATAACCTTAATGTTTACAAGATCTTTTTATATACAAAATTTCTTATCTCTCAATTATAAATGAATTTTTTGCGTTTTTTTTTTAATTTGACCACCTCGGGTATAATAAACTTTAGGGTCATTGGTTACGCCCCTGACCATATAGTTGCTTGTGTTCCTCCAAATCAACTCTAAGTCTCAGCACTGACTATGTGAAATTTCATTAAGATATCTCTAATGGTTCAAAGGTTACCGAATTATTAAAAAATTGATTTGGACACACTGTGCAATAATTAATTATATAAACTGTTTTGAATAAACACTATTATATATATTTAACCGTTCGAGTCAGAATTACTTTCTAAGTCGATTTATCGATGCCCGTCCGTCTGGATGGCTGTTCATGTAAACCTTATGAACAAAATGCATGTAGCAATTTTAGAGATATTTTGACGAAACTTAGCATGAGTCACTATTTTGAATGACGCCCATTGATGATGGGTCTATTATTTTACCTAGAATCCATACAAATTTTCCTTCCGAAAGGGGTTTAAAGTCATAAAAATCCTAAATATGAAGTGATTTTAACGAAATTGGCCAAAAGTAAGCCTTAGAATATTTTTAAATGAAGTGCCAAATTATACGAAGTTTGGTCTATTATTTCCCATAGGTCCCATATAAACCACATTCCAAATATCACATTGAAGGACTTTAATCTCACATTTACGTTGGTATTGTAATAAAAATTGGTAATAGTAGTACAGACATAAGAAAAAGAAGAAAATGTCATTGTGATAGTAAAGGAGTGATTTAAAGAGAGTTGGTCCATAATTTTCTCTAGCTACCGTACAATCCACCCAGAAAAAAAATCATCTTAAAACACACAAATCCCACATAAATTTTAATACCATAAAAACAAGAAAGAAAAGAAATATATACGAGAGTTATTCATTAAATTTTGGCCATTTATAATCAAAAATGTGTTGTAGGGTATTGAAGAGTCTGGCTTGACCTAATTTAACTTTATACTTGTTGTAATTTGTGTTTTTTAAGAAGTATAAAATAAATGAACTTAAATAATCAACATGCCTGAGGTGGCTAACTTTGGAGGGTCACTGACAACGTCCCAGAGTTCACAGGCACTTGAACTTCTCCAGATTAATTACGAAATACCCCACCTCTTACAATGTGAAATTTTACATATATATTTCTTACTGTTCAAGATACAGAATTATTTCCCAACAAAAAATCTGTGGCATAGTGTATCTAAGTGGATTTTATATAGGTGTATGTTCGCATAGTAATAAAAACTATTTCCGATTAAAGTCCCTTAATATATATAGTCCTCAAAATTATATTAAATCATATGCTTTTCTGAGAGTTTCTGTAAATGTTTTACAAATATGAAAAAATAAGAAAAATTAGTCATTAAAATACACTCAAAAAATTTTTACATTTACTGTTTGTTGTTTATTAAAAAAGTTTGTATGTATACAGGAAAATTTTATATGCATTTTATTTTATGTCAAAAATAAAAAATAATAATTGAGAGAAATAAAAAAATATAAGAATTGTGTAAGAAAATTTCTGAAATTTTCCCCAAATATTAACTAAATTGAGATTTTTGCAAAAAAAAAAATCTGTTACTTCAAAAGACACAGTAAGAAATTTAAACAAATTTGATATGCTAATCATATATTGACAATTAAAAAATTAAACAAATTCATGATTATAACACAAGCCAGATACTTGAGAGCCGCAATACATCTAGATGAAGGGAAGAAATATGAAATCATATCGGGAATAAAATCATTTATTAGGAAAAATAATGCCAAAAAATATAGTTTAAGTTTTTCGCCATTTTTTAAGGCTTTAAAGTAATTACACATTTGTTATATTATTGTGAAAAATAGATATCAAAAATCCATATGTAAATTATCGTGTATTAATTTCTTTTTTATTTTGAAACCTTAAAACAAATGAAAAATCTGTAATTTTAAAAGTTTTGGAAATTAAATTATTTTTACTGAAATTATCAGTAGAAAAATCAACATTAAAAAATAAATAACAAATTCATTTGTTTTAAATGAAAGTGTAACCAGCTTTTCAAAAGAAATTTCATTTATTTTAAATGTATTTTTCTTTTGATTTTACCTACATAATTTTTTGAGTGTACAATTTCAGATATTTTTATGTTATCATTTTTGTAACCTCCACTACCACAGATGGTGATGAAGGTATATTATCTCTGTTATTCCATGTGTAACGCCAAGAAGTAATCGTCTCAGACCCCATAAAGTACATATATATTCTTGCATCAAATCAAAATCTGAATCGATTTAGCTATGCTCGTCTGTTTAATGGATCATTCTCACGCCTAATTATCCGAATTCAATGAAAATTTGTCACATTGTTTCTAATTGTTCTAAACAGTTTCCTATTTAAAACTATATCGGTTTATTGGTAAAAAAAACATAGACCAATATCTGAGATAACCTGAAAATTTCGAAAAAAAACGTTTTCTTATATTTTCAACAAAATAATTAACTATAACATACAGTAAATATATTTTTTATCATCATGCAAAAAATAATTAAAATCGGATCAATGGAAAAAAGTAATTGGCTGAAATATGCATAATTTTGATACACCCCAAAATCGGTGTGCTGTATCCGTCACAATTTTTAAGATAATTTTTAGAAATTTGCCATATATATTTATTTTTATATAATAATAAATCCAAAGAAACTAGATTGTGCTGGGGTCATTATTTGACCTAGTCCCCTTCCTGGAATATGGTTTATAACTGATAAAACACTTAAACATAAACCGATTCTTTTGAAATTTATTACAATTAATTTTCTAACACTCTTGAATATTAATTTTATTTTATTGGACCATATTTGCCGATTTTGGTCCATATCTTTCCGAAAAATAGGATTGGGCTTATAAAACTTGTAAATAAAGACCAATTCTATTGAAATTCGGCTCAATAATTTTTGTAACAGTCTTCAATATATGCTAAGACAAGGTGCGCCTTACCACCCTTATAAAGTAGGTGGTACCCCTTCACATGGTCCAATCCATCCCACATTTTAGCCAGTAAAAAAGATCCTTGGAAAAGTAATTTGAACCAATTTGAACACATCCGCTTTTACAGTTCTTTAGATATTCGATAATAAATATTTGCTTTGTATGGGAGTAACTTTCCCCTTGATCCTACACGTCCTACATTTTAATCAATAAAATAAATTCTTGAGAAAGTGATTGGGGTCGAGTTTGAGAACTATTGCTGTTACAGTTCTTTAGATATTCGATAATCAACATTTTCGTTGTATGGGGGACACCTCTTCATTCTGACCAGTAAAACAATTACTTGATAAAGTTACCTCTCCCCCTGATTCTATCCTTCCTACGAATACTTATTCATTTTTTATATAGATTAATCTAACCAATATTGGTCTATATTACGCTATAGCTTCCACATACGTATCTAATTTCTTTTTCTTAACATTATTTTTTTAATATATAATATGGGTCATTAAAATCTATAAGTCGGTACCAATTTTTGTAGATAATTTCAAAAATATGTGACCATATTTCACTGTAGTTTTTATAGGGACCTTTTTCCGTAATCAAGCTGATGAATTTGGTGTTATGCCTTCAATTTGCATGATTATTTTTGCATGATGTTAGTGGTGGAGGGTATTTAAGATTCTGTATAGCCGGATATAGCATTCTTACTTGTTTTAATTTAGTTTATTTAATAAGATAAAATTTATTCAAAACATGTAATTATTAATTTGAAATCATTATTCATGGAGCGAATTTAATATTCAATTTAAATGAATAAAGAATTAACACCCATTTATACTTTTCAGCAAATGCGATGATAATTATTTAATTAATATTTTATTATAACAAAAATGCGATGCGCTTCCCCAGTCCCTATTGTAATAAAGCAACAATTGTTGAGACAAGAATGATTCATATATGGAGACCTCACATTTTCTATACACTATTTTCTGTGATTAAAGTTTAAAAATTTATTATGTGATTAAGTTTTTAAAATTCGAAAATTTATATTTGAATGGTAAATTTCTATACTTTTCCCCCAGTATCTAATCGACATACATACATATTTTTTGTATGGTGAGTACCTCTTCGATAGATTCCATCCGTTCTATAATTTTCTCACTTAATCATTCGGGACTTTACAGCAAAGTTTTCTGATACAATCGAAAATCAATATTCGCTTTAAATGGTTCCTGACATATGATCCTACGACAACAAATGGTGGACAGACAGAACAATGACTATTGGTGATACAGAATCTAGTATTTCATTTAGCCTACATACAAATATTTCCCCCGGAACGGAGTCCAAAATATTATTTTAATAAGCCTTTTCATATTTTAAAACGATGGGCCAATTTATACGACGATTATTTCTCATAGCTCTCATCTAACGCAGACTTTTAAATATCACTTTCACATATACGTTGGTGTTGCTATTTTATATTGTTAAATCGATATACATAGAAATCGATATTGGGAATTATAAAAACGAATTTTTTGAAATTTTCACCAAATGATCCTCATATACTAGGATCATTTGGTGAATATAGGCCATACAAAATTTCAATAGGACCAGGCAGAGAGGTACCCGCTAACAAATCCTATTTGGTTTCAATATTTTTTTTCAACAAACAATTTTGCTGGACAAAATATAGGACAGATAAGATCAGGTGAATAAGTAACCACCTTACAAAGAAAATATTTATCACCGAATATGTAAAGAACTTTTTTTCAAATTTGGTCCCAATAACAAAAAAATGTAGAACGGATAAGATCAGGGGAAGCGGTAACTCCCATGCAATGAATATATTGACCAACGAATATCTAAAGAACTATAACAGGGAGAATTTTTTAAATTTGGTCCCAATATTTTTTTCAAGGAACTTTTTTACGTTGCGAAATGTGAGATGGATTGGATCAAGGGAAGAGGTAGCTCTAATACAAGGCAAATAATAATCATCGAATATTTAAAGAACTTAACAGCGATTTTTTACTGGTTATTAAGTTAAGTATCTCACAGAGATATTAATCTTTTGAATATATTTAAATCCAAAGATTTTATCCGATACTAGAAGTCCTTCAAAGTTGGCCCCCTGAATATTTTAAAAATATTTTGGTGCGAAAAGAGAAATCCAAAGAAATTAGAAAAGTTAAAGTTTCTGACAAAAACGCTAAGAAATACGTAGATTGATATTGTGTCATGGAAGATTTTGTCCGACTTTTTAGGTAAATATTTCTATGATTCCATTCCAGATTTTCTGCATATATAAAAACATATTCTGGTATTTAATCAAGGTAATTTTTTCTTTAAATTTTAGTTTTGATATCTTCTCTCAAAAGAAAAAACTCTCTTAAAAATTCTGATAGGTCTAAATCTCTTCGGGTTTAATTTATAAGTATTTTCAAAATTATAAAAAATGTGAAATTAAAAAAAATCACATTTGTTCCAAAATTTCCGTTTCAAAATAGTACAACATTTAAACGGATCTATAAATACATGAGTCCAAAAATGGATCAAAATTATATTTTACACTAAATATTTCTTAAACTATACGATATCTCGTATTGATTGTCTTCTAATAGAAGACTACCTGCATGTACGTTTTATTTAATCAAATTATAGATAAAAAAATTATTACTTTGGAGGTACAACCTTTGTCCTCTGGTCTAAATAAGAAGTTGTGCTCATTCAACTAAATTTGAGAACATTTCCAGAATTAAAATTTCAATGAAAATTATAATTAAGGAACCACTTATGTATTTCCCTTAGGCAGCAGAGACTTGAACCTGCTGCACTCGAGACTCGAGACAATCGGGAATAAATTTTTTATCTGATATTAATAAAGAGCTGAAGTCTTATCATCTATTTAAGATGTGGAATAGACTTTTTAGTTTATTTTAGAATTGAAGGAATAAAATTTAAGATTTTTCGTGAAAGTACAAAAAACTTACCACAAATAATATCCAATGTCACCAAATTCAACCAGTGTCCTATATCAATAGCAGTATTATTATTTTGCGCCACCTTTTGCAAATTTTGCACACAAATTCTACTTATACGATCAAATTTCTCAACAAATTGATCCAAACTTTTAAAATGAAATGCCGGTGTTAGAATACGACGACGTTTAAACCATTTTTTGGGTTTACTTATTAGTAAACCCTCACACAACCAATTATACAAAAATTCATATTCCCTGGATTTATTTAGAAATTTCGTAGTGCCCATCACATATTCAGTATCCTTAAGATCCAACATTAAAATGTTTAACTCCAGACCAACCCAAAATCGTATAGTTTTACCATAAATTGGTAATTGATAGAAAATTATATCAAATACTTGTTCTGGTTTTGCACCCCAAAATCTATCGGCATTACCCAGTAGAGGATACGATTTAGGACCAACAAAATTGCGTGCCAAATATTTTGCCCGAATATAAATTTTAAATGTATTAAAATACACGGCAAAAAATAGGGAGAATACGAAGAAAAATATGTAAAAAATTATTAAAAACATTGGACTTGTTGCGGATCTTGACGATTTGAAAGATGTTATTAAACTGCGAAGAATCTAAAGCACTTTTACTGTTTTGTTTTTTTTTTAATAATGTGGTTCCAAAAGTAATACAGTTATGGCATTCAATAATATGTATAAATTGATAATAATAAAATAAATATCCAGCGGGTAATTAATGTGTAAATGTTTGAACAGATAAGACCTTTGGAAACAGTTACATCGTTCGCAAGTATTTTAATGAACATAAATTTGTTTACTATACAAAAACTTATCCTGAAAGTTCAACTTCTAAACGTGGATACAAACTAAGCAAAGTGCGATCACTCAGACTGAGAAATTTTTGGAGAATTCTACTCTCATCTCCCAAATCATTTCCGAAGTTAAAGACAATACGAAATTAATTAAATTGGCAAAGTAAGGTAAGGGATCTCTAATCGTAATGAGAATATTGATCATCTATGAGTAATACTCCTTATCGTTTGATCTGGCAAATACAAGACAACAGAATTGCAATCTATTCTAAGGGCACATAGAACAAGCGAAAGAGTCGTAGAAAGAGAGGCATTGAAATAGTACTGCATGACAAAGCACAACATACTTGAATCAACTCGCATGCAGACTACATTGATCTAGTCTAAAGAAGGACAGAATATCAATACAACCCAAGGACATATAGATAATACGAGAAGAGATCTGTTGACGAAGCAAGGGGTACCTATTCCTAATGAAGTGATTGATCACCTCTGTGGAATTTCTCTTGTTGTTTGTAAGATAATCTAGAAATAATGTTGCATGTTAATTACAGAATGCCTTTATCTACTCACCTTCAGAGTACTATAATCAAGGACAGAATATAAATCCTTTCCAAGAGCACATGGAAAGTTAATATGAAAGGTGATTGGTGGGAGAAGAAAATCACATGTCTTCCTAACCAGGTAATCGGTTGGTGAAGCAAGTTACGTCTCTTTCTAATCATGAGATTAACCATCTTTGTACTTTGAAATAGTGAGAAGTACAGAATATAATTTTTACCCCAGAAATCTTTTAAAAAAGGAAATGGTAATAATGTCCAGGTAAGGACATTTTGACACAAATCCACAAAGATTCCACCATAGATAATGAAGTAGGGAAAATGATTTAACATTTCTAGTTCACTTTAAATCCAATTTCCAGTAAAGAATTAACTGATCAATTGGTTCATGATGGGTAAATTCTTGAAGCGCCTGGTTACTGTGAACAGGTTAAGCCTCTTTAGGGTTTCTTCCACAAGAAGATAATGGACGAAAACTCTGTTAATCCCAATTCATAGGTTTTATGGCAATCGTTTGATTCTGCTCGTTCGAATCTACTTCTGGACGTAGATAGGTTCTGTCTAAGGAGGGTCTTAGGATACTTAACTGGATATTGTTATAAAGGGGTTATGGCAATGAAGTTAAAGCATCTGCAGGATATTTGTGGATGACAGTTTAATCTCATTCTTAGGACGCCACGAAGTAAAAAGAACGTTTTTTCTATCCTATGCCCTTCTCTATCTTTTTAAAGGTCACTAATCCTGCTATATATTAAAACAAAGGGATCACGATGGAGCTAAATGGTCACCGAGTAAATGTATACCTTGTTCCTCTAAAGAAGTACTTAATACGCATTCTAGAATTTTTTGTTTCCGCTGAAATAATTGGGTATTTTTGAATTCGATTTTAGGACTTCTAATTCATGTTGGGCGTCTAAATGTTATCAGAAGAGGGGATACAAAAAAGTGATCACGGCGAAGTCATTGTATTACTATTTCTTTTTAAATATTGAGATTGAGGGTTCAAGATATTTCTTTGAAAATAAAACGTAAAATACTAATCGCATACGTTAAAAAGTGCCGTAATAAAAAGTCTTTAGTCCAACTCTTTTTCACTGGGTGTTTAAATACTTCAAAGAAAGAGATATAAGGAGAATGCAGTTCATATCATTCCATTTTCCTTTTCATTGGAAGGGATATAGAGAAAATGTTTGCAAAATCTCGTAATGCTTAAAAGGCATTTTTGAATGTCACTCAAGACCTTCCATTTCCCGCTTTGTTTAGATTATTTATTTATTAACTAATTAAATCATATTACTAAGTATTTAATCACATTACACATGATAACCCCACCAATTAATTACTTGTACTAATTTAATACATTTTTAAATTGTTTGCATCTTATAATGAGTTTCAAAAAGTTGAGGTATTTCCAGACCCATTTTTTAATACCCTACGGTATATAGTTTTCTCTATGGATTTTATATGACAATTGTGGTCTGAAAAGTTCTAAGATTTTGAAAAAAGAAATACTTTTGTTGACAAAAACTAAACGATTTTCGAAAGCAGGTCCTGTTGAAATACTTTGACAAATTATGGTCCTAAATATTTATACCCTACATCACCATAGGTGGAGGTATAGCGCGTTTATGCAGATGCTTGTAAAGGGCAGAAAAATAGTCCTACCACCACTTTTAAGTATATCGTTCAATTCAGTATTACTTCCTGAGTCGTCTTAAGTATGTCCGTCCGGCTGGCTGTGCATATAAAACTTGTTCGCAAAGTAATGAAATTTGGCAAGTACTATTATCTTGGTCCAAGGACTATGCCCATTGAAATTGGTTATGATCAGTCTATTATTTTATATAGGTCCCATACAAATGTCCCCCCCGGAAAGGGGTTTTCAGTCCATAAAATTGCTAAATACAAAACTATTCTATCAAAATTTTGCGAAAATAAGTCATATAATATTCTAAAATAATGTGACAAATTATACGAGGATCGGTCCATTATTTTTCATAGGTCCCACATAACCACCCTTCCCAATATTACTTTCAAACTCATAAATCTCTCATATAATACGGTGTGTGAGAAATAAAATTGAGATAAATATAAGCTATAAACGCTGAGCGAAATTAAACGAGGGTCGTTCATTAATTTCTCCTTTAAATGCCATTTAAAACAAATAAATTTCACATAAATATTGGTATTGTAATAACATATTGCACACATAAGAAAAAATAAGGAAAGCAAATTATAGGAGGGTCGTTCATAAATTTTTCGTTGCACTCATATACAACCAACAAGTCGGACTTGACCGACTAGAATATTTTTACTTGTTTTCTAAATATTGGTTTAATATGAGAATTATGGTCTGAAATTTTTAACATTTTAAAAATATTTTTTGTTGCCAATAACTATAACTTATGCTCTACTAAGCGATTTTCGAAATCAGGACCTGTTGAAATACTTTGAACAATTATGGATCTGAAATTTATTTTTGATATTTTTTTTTTTTTTTTATTTTGACTGAAATTTATTTTTGATAAATTTGAACTTTTCGATGGGGTAAAGGTGGAACTATTATATATGTTTGTTACAAACATTATGTCAAACATTTCTTCAACATGTTATAATGGTATAGAGTATAATCAATATATATAGCACATCTTAATTTTCTAAGTATTCAGATTATAAACATAAAACATCAGGTTATATACCAGTTCAACATGAAATTTATTGAGACCAAATAGTTTTAGATCGATTATTAATATTTGCATTGTATGAAGGTAACTCTGTCTAATATATATTTTTTCCAAGTTAGACAGTTCTCAAGAGTGAGAAGACCATAGAGCGAGGCAATTTCCATGGTCTTATCCGTTTTATATTTTTCTATTTCAAAAGAGAGTGAGAGAGAGAGAGAGTGATACTCACATTCTCCTTTCCTATTTTTATTCTATTACAATTCTAAAACTCTCACTGCAAAAGCTGTACAGATTTTCAATAAAAAATATCAAAAACATGTTTTATTGCATTTGTGTTTGTTATCGATCCACTATGTAAAATTTAACCCACTTTTCAAACGTTCAAAGATCACATAATATTTATTAAAAAAATTCATATAAACAAGTAAATGAATTACAGTCGGTTAAGTGACTTTACCATGACACTGGTATGAAAAATTTATGGATCGATTTTTCATTTAGTTTTGTGTTATAATTAATATAATTATAATTAAAATAGTTTTATGATACTCACATTACATGAGAGATTTATGCTATTTGAGGTGATTTTGCAGAAGTTGGTGTTAGAGGCCTATAGGAAATTTAAAACTGATCTTTACATAATTTCGCTTGTTATTTTCTGATTGTTTAAATTGTAAAGATAAGAAATATTTGATATGGTATTTTTGCATGATGAATGCATCCTAAAGGGGTTTCAGAAGTGGGTCTGCAGTCATTTGTAGTTCTCATTGCGACTTGTAGAGTCGAATCAAAAATTGATTCTTAGTCGATCGGTATACTTGTTGCCGAAAACTTCATTTGTAAAGTGATCAACTCTTGAAAATATCTCCAACCTCATGTGTTCTTAGGAATAATAGTATATAGTAGAGTTATATACCAAAAGTAAAGACTCGCACTGCTATACATATGACATTGTGTGCTGCCGCAATAACTACATTAAGTAAAGGCTCATTGTGCACAAAATTGATTAGAGATCAGGAGTAAATTGTAGGTTCTAGATAGTCTAACATCAGGTGTTAGAAAATCTATACCATATAATTCTAACTTGTCCTTTCACAAAAAATTTGACTGGACTATACTAAAAGGTACTATTTGAATACCCAAAATCGAATTCTAACCTTAAATTTTGTAGGCGAAATGGTAAGTGTCTAATCTCTATACGATTAAATCTTCTTTAAGATAATGTCCACAGTTTAGTAACGAGGGTTCAGCTATTTTAGAGCCCTTGAATTTAATTTCTAGCTTATAGTCTCCTTTATTCTATTCAATTGTCAGAAAACAAAGAAAAAGGAACCCAATTGAAAACCTAACTTGTGAACAAAGCTATATTTTTCGAGATAAATAAATACGTTACTTTTGATCGGATGTTTGAATGTGTATTATATTTGATATACCGATATCACATAAGTGCTGTTTTAGGACTTTGGAAGTTGGGATCCAAACTATTCACAAACTGAAAATTGCGAAATTTTCGATATCAAAATTATATATTTTTAAAAGACTTCTCAAGGCAGAGTGTTTTTATATACCATTTGTATCCAAAACTATAAATATCTAAGTAGAACTGTAGAACTTGATAATTTTTAAAGGCCTCTATAGATCCCAATTGTGTAGATCTTGCGATTCTAACAAAAATTAAAAAAGAATTTTTGTCTATAGAGTCCACATTTATTGGAAATCTAGGTTTCTCGCAACTGCATTTAGTTTTAAAATTCAGGATGTAAGATTTAAGAATATATAGATTAAGTTTTGATAAAAAGAGGTGAAGTTCCAGTGGGTTAGGACTTAGTTTTATTATAGACTTTTTGGATACAAAATTGAAATTTAAACTCTCCACGTATAGAAACCTTTCAGAAACTTCGTAAATTTTGTCAAGAAAAGTTTTATTTTAAATTAAAATGAGTGAGAAAAATTATATCTTTCTCGATCCCCAATCGATCTAAATAATTAGATCTAGTTCATGTCTTAACTTCTAGGGCTACAACCCTCTGCTTTCATTATGTATAATTTCATACAAATCTAGAGGATCTAGAGTTGCAGATTAATTTTCAAAAAAAAAAAAAGGATCGTAAGGTAATCATATTGTAGAAATGAAAGTTTATCTCTGTGATCCCAATATTACGAATTTAATGGAACTGTTGCCTATGATGCCAGATAAAAATTACAAATAATCCCTCGAATACATCAAAATTTTCTTATCTTTGAAATAATATAAAAAAGTAAGAATGTATAGTCGTTAAATGGTAGTTAAAAAAATTAATGAACGACCCTCGTATAATATGATTTTCTGAATTATTCTTAAGTGTGTAGTACATTATTCTGTCACTAAGATTTATGTTAAATTTATGCGTTTTTAAATGAATTTCTTGGGGGAGGGGTTATATGGGGGCTTCACAAAATTATAAACAGACCCTCGTATAACACATCGCTTTTTGATTATATTTTTGCTTATATTTATCTTAATTTCACCAATTATTATTACAATACTATTGTAACTGTGAGATTTTTTTCTTAAAAGTGATATATGGAAGGGGGTTTGTATGGGACATATAAGACTAACCTGTGCCAATTTACAATTAAGGTCACCTTTATGACCTTAAAACCCTAATCCGGGAATAACATTTGTATGGGAGGTACCTGAAATATAATCCAAACATAGCCAATTTCAATAGGTTTCGTCTTTAGGCTAAATTAATAATATGTACCAAGTTTCATCGAGATATTTCAGAAAATGCGACCTGTAGGCTATTCACAATCTTTACATGGACAGGCAGACGGACATCGTTAAATCGTAAGTGATTCTGAGTAGAACGGTATACTTTAGTATGGGTGTAATACTATTTTTTCTGTCCATTACAAACATCAGCACATACGTATAATACCCCAACCACTTTCAATGGTGTAGGGTATAAATATTCGTTAATGTTTTTTAATCTACACCTTTTCGCGAAAGTATTCCACATCAACAGATTTCCGTTAAAAAATTTCTCACTTTATGAAATTTTTAATAAAATTTCCCTCAAAATGGAAAAAAATTATATTCATCTGGCATCATCTGCTCATCTGTTATTAAAACTAATAAAATATTTTAAATTCCAACTTACCACATATAATATCCAAAGTCACTAAATTTAGATAATAATCCATATTCACCACACCATCACTATTTTTAATTGCGTTTTGTAATTTCCGCACAAATATGTTTGCATTGCGATTGAAAGTTTTAATAAATTCTTCCAAAATATTAAAATGAAATGCGGCTGTTAAAATTTTTCTCCGTTTATACCATTTGGGCGGACCACTTGTCAGAAGACCTTCACAAAGCCAATTCCTTAAGAAATCATATTCCATTGACTTCTCAATTATTGTATTCGAACTTAAAACCCGTTCAACATATTTTATATCCATCATAAAAATACCGAATATAAAGGGACCAAACCAGAAGCCTACAGTTTGACCATATTGCTCGAAAATATCGTTAATAACATAGATAATATTTTGGGGTTTAATGGCCAACAACATTTGGGCATTGCCCAAGAGAGGTATGCTCTTGGGTATAACAAATTGTTGTGATAAATAACGAACACGTTGAAGGCGTTTGTGAAATGGCAACACCCGATAAAATAAAATCCATAAAAATATAATAAAGCAAATAATTATAATGTACATGACAATTTTGTTTAGGAATAATAAAACGATCTTAATGGTTTGATGTTGTAATAAACACTAAGCGAAATATTTTTAAACAACTTAATCTTATTACACGCCTTTTGTAACATACACTACTTTAGATAGCTTAGGTACTATCGGTTTAAAAAGATGTTTGGAACATATAAAGTGAAATTAAAAAAAAAAAAAGAAAACGTACAATTGCTTTTCAAGTGGATTTTATCGGGGACTTCTGTTTGTCCACTTTGCCCCATTTAAATCATTTTTTCCATCACGTCCTATTTAAATGGAATAGGGAACGTTTTCTTAAAAGAATGGGCTTTTAAGGCTTTCATAGAATCTGATAAACTAGTACTCTACTAGAACTGAACTGGAACTAAACAAGAACTGAACTAGAACTGAATTAAAACTGAACTGGAACTGAACTAGAACTCTACTAAAGCTCAACTAGAACTGTACTAAAAATGAACTAGAACTGAACTAGAACTAAACTGGAACTGAACTAGAACCGATAGAGAACTAAACTAGAATTGAACAAGAACTGGAACTAAAACTGTACCAGAACTGAATTAGAACTTAACTTAAACTGAACTAAATGGAATTGAGCTGAAAAAGAATACATACTGGAATCTGAACTAATATCTGAATTACATTTGAAATAGAATCTAAACAGATCTACATTTGAATTAAAATGTAAACTAAAGCTAAAATACTTAGAACAAAACTGAAACTGATCTGAATCTTAACTAGATTCTGATCTAAAACTTACAGGAACTGAACTTTTTCCAAACTTCTTAAAAGTGTTTTGATTTCTTATCAAAAGATCTGTTCTAACGGAAGTTTACTGATATTCTATTCTGAAATAAAGAATATTCCAAAAAAGGCGTTCTACATCGGTCGAATTAAATGGCAGTAGGAAATATTTCTCATCTATTTACAATTTTCTAAATGCTTAGACCATTTAGGTCACTGGCTTCACTATGGATGTGTAATTTAAATGGATGTGTTACATATGACCCGAGGTGTCCGATTTTAGAACTCTATGATTTAGAAGCCGCTAAACCTATAATTTCCAAATAAAAAACTCAAATTCGTCAACACCACTACAATCACTTTATGAAGTTTTTTTTTAACACTGTGTGATGGTTGTTACAGGTTATCTTCCTTACAGGTTGCTTGTGATCATCTGACCCGATTTCACTATTTTACAATTCAAAAAATATTTCTAAATCTTGGCGTCTTGGATGTTGGTTTCGAAGTTGACTTTGGCTGGTTAGCGGACTTTTATATGTAACATTTTGCAATTGAGTTTATCGCAATATACCTTTGAACAAATCTGATAATTGTTTTCGGCGTTGATTTGATTGGTTGTTCGGAATTTACATAGAACTTTTTTCCCTTAATTATCACAATATTTATATGCATTTTTTAATTACCAGTAACAAGACGATGCTATTTAGATTTATTATAGCATTCTTGCGTTATTTCTGCCATAAAAACTCGACTTTCAATGTCTCCTGAATTCACTTCATATGGAACCCGATTTCTTCGCTTTTCCAATTATCCTTATGGTCTTAAATATAGGGAAATAAATGGTTTTGTAATTCCCAATGATAACATTATCATTCATCATTTATTTTATAATAAGTTTTCCTCATCATCATAACACTTTTTCGACGTACCAGGTTCAAATTTAAAAGTTTTATAAGCTATAAATCATATTCCGGGAAGGGGCCTTATATGGGAGCTGGCTGCTTTGGATTTTTTATTGTATCAAAATAAGTTTATGTGACAAATTTCAGTAAATTATCTTAAAAATTGCGGCCCATATGACACAAAGAGTTTGGGGTGTATCAAAATTTTGCATATTATAGTCTATAACTTTTTTCCTGTTAATCAGATTTTGTTGATTTTTTGCACGATGATGGAGCACGTGCAATTTTATGCTAAAATTACGACGTGGCCAAGTTTCAGTGAATTCGGACAATTATTCAAACAGACAGACAGACAGACAGACGGACATAGCTAAATCGACGCAGTTATTGATTTGATGCAATAATATATATACATTTTAGGGTCTAAGATGATTCCTTCTTGGCGTTACACACGGAATGACAAACTTAATATACCCTTACCACTTGTGGTGCTGGAGGGTATATAAATTGTAGCAAGATCTTTTAATGGATCCAACACATAGTCTTTTATCTTCCATTTGGTATGGTATATGGTATTAAAATGTCGTTATTGATTGATCAGTATTTGTTTCCTTTGTTTTAGTTTAATTATTACAAATTAGTTTAATCATTAAATGAAAAAAATTAAGAAAATTAAGAAATTAAAATAAAATCAATTTCTACACGTGCAATTAAATGTTTGCCAATTTTAACCCTAAAATGTTATAGTACATAATTAATTTTAATTAGAAAATGGATCCAATATTTAATTTAGCATTTTAAGCTTAAATACTAACATTATCATTTTAGGGTTAAAACTAAAAATAGCGGTTTTTTGTATTCGTATAGGACAATTTTCATTTAATAAGATTTCTGAATAATTATTTATTATCAGAAGTAAAGTTTGATTTATAAAAAAAAATAATAATAATCAATATTAAAATTTATTAAAGATAATTACGGAGCATTTAATTGTTCTATTATTAAAATAATAGAGTATGTTCTGCTATTGCGGTACATTTTTTAACAAGATGCAGTCGATTTTTATAGCAAGAAAGATTTTGGAAGCGGATGAAATGTATATTTAAAGAAGATATAAATTTTTTTTAGACCCCCACAATATGATTTCAAAACGTCTCCAAACTTGTCTTAAAATCTCATAAACAGAAGTTCCAAAAAGTAGTATTATATGAACCAAATATGTACTTACACCATTTCAAGTTTCCCGAATTATCGAAATCCAAAATACCAATAATAAAAATAATAGTAGACTTTACTCTATCTGTAATTAAAATGTCTGTAATTATAATAAAATCATATAAGGAAGTGATTAAAAATACATTCCGATAACTCGGAGTGCAAAGCCAAATGTAAAGACCTGTTAAAAAGACAAATCAACAAAAATCGGAATAAACCTTTTTGGAAAGCCAAACTGGTAAAAATTTTTACATACTTTTAAAGCCGAATATCTGTGACTTCAAATTAATGGTGGGATCAGAAGTATATTTTGTATTATGATCACAAGGGGATTACTACCAAATAATAAAAGTGGACTAAATATTGTCATATCCATTCTAATATATTTGAAAACCCCAACTCTAAAAAGTCTTTACGTTCAACCAAGGCCGAATATATATGACAGAAAAGCAATTATCTGTATATAATGGGATCAGAAGTATATTTTGTATTATAATCACAAGAGATTTAAAAAGATCAGGTATTGAAAATTACCAGAATATTCCACCAGACACAATGACTTATAACTCCACCATTATCGATGCCAAAACTTAATAGAAAACAATGGATGGCACATTTCGGCTTACATACTTTATACTCTAAAAGTTGCACCTTGATTTAGAATATTTATAGTGGAAAATGCTTCATTTCTAAAAAGACTTAAATTCGGAGAAGTTCTTTTGGCGTTTTATCTCTTGGCATTAGCCTGAAGTTTTCTTAGAGCTTAAATCTCAGTCTACGTTTAACTTAACAGAAATGGTATATGGATGGTATGTGTGGAGAATGATAAATACCGAAACATATTCTTGCTTTGATACAGAAATTCAAATATGGACATGAGTTATGTTAGGTGCGACGTCCCGTTTTGACAATTCCAGTTAATCCCCAAGAAAAAATTCAACTCGAGACTTAATAACAAGCGTTGCATAAAGCTAGATCCCTCCTGATGATCGAGATATCTCAGAAGGTTGTTAAGACTTAGCTCTGAAAAATCACATAGATACCGATTTCTTTTGATCTTAGAGCTGGGCAATCACAAAGAAAGTCGAATTCCGTTACTTTCTCATCCATATCACCGCAGTTACGACAGTTGTCATTGATTTTAGTCTCTGACGTGTTTGCCTTATATCCAAAGACCAGCGATTACAGATATCAACATCAGTAAGATTTTATGACTGTGGTTTACGCTTAGCTTTATTTTGTTCATATCATAAGTAGGCCACAACCATCCTGGCAACCATGAAAGTGTATATCTTCAACTATTTCCGCTTGGCCAATTGGAATTTCTACAGATTCCGTATTCAAATTATTATTAGATTCCGAATCATTTCTGCTCGTTCATAAATGCTACAGGCACTCTCGACAAAAATTCTGAAGTTCCGCTGAATCTATCTGACCCGAAGCTCCCTACAATCGCAGAGAATGGCAAAAAATTCAATCTGAAAAACACTTCATTCTTCCAAAATTCGATATGAAATTTTCAATTAAAAATCCAGATTCAACTCGTTAATTCATTTAGGAACCAACAGTGTAGATTCTGATGTTCCAAATCTCCGTGGGGTTACGTCTGTTTTACACATACGTGGAAGGGATTAAAAATTAAAATCTCCTTTCGAAATTCGCATGAGTTCGTTTGAGATTGGGACAGACGAAATGACAGACGGTCATATCTAAATCGGATGAGATTCCGATTTGGCTCAATTTTATATATGCATTCTCAAAACAATACCGATAATGGAATGTATAAATAGGAAATATTTGCTGAAAAGTCTTTATAAAAGATTAATGTCTGAATGACTTCTTCAACTATTCATCCATTTTTGTGCTGGTTTCCGAAAGTTCATTATTCTTATTCCTTATTAAAAGTATATGATAAAAAGAATATGAAAGTAGTTACCCAACATTATTACTGCCATCTAGAATATTAGAACCATTCTTAAATTGACCCGGAACTGGAAATCTGGTCGTACTCCATATTCATTTTAAATTGAGCGTCCATTTTTTAATACTAAAACAAGAAAATGTTTAGTTGGACGAACAATTTGATGGTATTTGTTGCCATGACGCTGAATTAACATCATACAGTTTCTTTGGACCACCCTTTATAATTAAATAAAAACTGTATTTATAACCTTTATTCTAATAACAAGTCGAACATATTTATCCAGGACCGTCAATCAGAACGCTTTTTATTATATCCTCCAACACAAAAAGTAGAAGAAGAAGAACTTTGTCATTCCGTGTGTAACGCTAAAAAGGAATCATCTCAGACCCATAATATCTTGCATCAAATCAAAATCTGAGTCGATTCAGCTATGTCCGTATGTTGTTGTTGGCACGCTCACATCCACAGAAATTGACGGAGCTCAATGACATTTAACCTCAGTATTTGTTATAGTTCTGAAAAGTTTCCTATTTAAAAGAAGCAAAATCATTGCAGATATTAAAAGATATAGACCGATATCTGAGGCAACATTTTAGTTCAAGCGAAGAACTTTCGTAAAATTATCAATTATAAGTCGATAAATTATAATAAAGTTTTGCTATAATATTAAGTTATGTGAACTTCATTATCATTCCAAAATTGATCTAAATCGGCTCAGTTGAAAAAACTCATTAAGTGTTTCTGTTTAACATTTAAGAAAAACGTTTATATATGTTTTACGTTTGTGAGTGTGTATGTACGAAACATGTTGTATTAATTTCACACGAATTTGTGGTGGAGGGTATTGAAGATTCGGCAAAGCCAAATATAGCATTTCTACTTGTTTTTCTGCATAATTCTTGCGACTAAAGTTATATAGTAATCTGAGTGCAAATTTCAGAACATGGATTCAAAAGTAATCATAGCATCCATATAAGACTGACATCTGGATATGAATATAAGATTATTTATCATGTGAAACACAGAATATCTTTTTACTCAAATATCATTAAATCTGTCGCCATTTTTTCAAATTTTATTAAGCATTTTTCTGAAGACTTTGATCTTTAATAAATCTCTTTTGTAATATCAATCATTTCTTAATTATTTTAATCTTTTTCTTTCACACTCATTTCACTTCACAAATGAGAATAAATCATTGAGAAAATAATAAAAATATAAACAAAATTTTATATCGCCAGTTGAGATCTCCTAATGATCTTCAATATTAAAAGTATTTCAAGTACACGAATTCATGACTGTTGGAAGTTTATTATCGTCATAAGAATTTTAGGAATTTTTGTTGTTTTATTTTTTAAATTTTTTTTGAAGAATTTTTGCAAAAATTAAACGAATATTTTTGCACAAAAAAACATTAATTGTTTATTTACCTTAAACTTGAAAAAGAAAACATTACTCATGGTAATGGATAAGGTAAAGGGGAAGTAAAAGAATTAAATCTTTGAAACTGTTAAAAAAGACAGAATCGAAAATTAAATATGCACCAATTGGAGGTGCTTTTAAAAGAATAAATATTAATGAACTCATAATCATTTTCCTGGGTCTATTTGACAATGACCAGTTAGTGCCAATGGCCGTTTCTTACAGACATCTCACTCGGCTTCATCTGTCGCTAATCCCGAATCAAACGATTCGACCACAATTCAGAGGTCTGCATGATAGTTTCTCCAAACCAACCAGTACCTAAATGAAAAGAATTAACCTCATATTTACATTACAAAGCTCAAATTATATGTTCCAAATAAAGTCTTCCTAAATGGTCCAAGTGCTGAACAGTGTGGGCATAACCCATCCTTCTCACATGGGTCTCAGTTGTAATTGACATTTGAGGAATTTCTTTTAAATTATTTAAAAGAATAAAATAAAATATTAAACTTTCTACTCAAACTGGATAATTGTGTAGTTTTTTGAATACCATACCTGTGCCCAATAACGCGAAAAGTTCAATACGATAATTCAGTTAAGCATCACATCTGTGCAATTTCTTATAGCTTATCCCTAAATCTCTTTTTCAAGTATACCAGAGGCATTTCAACCAGCTGGTCGATACACCCATCACTAAGCATCGTGCCATGTCTTGTTAGCCCATCCGCAATACCATTCTCCGCATAGTTACTATGACTAGGAATTCAGATCAACCTAATCATCGAATGTATCGCTATCAGATTCAATAATAGCCGACATTCTGTTGTTAATATCAACATGAACATCTGCTATACATCTGATGACATGTTTGCTGTCGTTAAAGATCTTGATATCCCCCGATATCGGAAAATAACTGAACCAGTTGGCCGCCCTTTTGATGGCAGATATCTCTACCTGTAGGATGCTACAGTGATCCTAAAAAAGATTCTAATACCAAAATCCTCAATGAGGTATCTCTGGAGCCATCAGTATATACCTTGCCGACTTTTTGATGCTAGAAATCTTGAAATATGTTATTTAAATGCAGTAGACGATATTTACCACAGGAGAATACGATAGAAACCCTTGTCCCATCTGATACTATATTAAAAGCAAATAGCCTACTAAAGTGACACATAAGATCCAATTCAGCTTATAAAGTATCGAAAAGAAGATCCTTTGTAGGAGCCGATCGCAACGAACGTGCTATTAAAATGGCCATAGACCAAAAACCTTTGCGAAGATCATTCTAAGAACATTCTTATCTATTGCATCAGATTATATTCCGACACAATGTAGTAATATGGGGTTTGCAACCGCAACAAAGATCAATCTCAATCATCTAGGATGATAGCCCCATATGCGTCCAATGTCTCCCCTCATCTGTATAGTCTCTCCAAAATAGTTTACTATCGAAAATTCCTCTCTATGATTGAACACTGAAACAAAAAAATATCAAATTAAGTCAAAATTGATATTAATATACGACACATAATTATCATTCAACATTGTGGTGGAACCATCTATTAGATGTTTCACCTTTATAGAAGAACTATAAACCTGTATTGCCAGTTTGATTTTTTAAAATTTTCATTTCCAAAATTCATCTACGATTTGATTATTTTACATACTGTCTACATACTCATTACGTATTTATCTGACGTCTTCTCTCGGCCAATGTAAACAAATGATTTCTTCGGTTTTTATTTTTCCAAATTTAAATTTAGACTAAAAACTCGTTGGTGTGGGATTTTTTTAAACGTCAAAAATAATTCAATAAAATTTATTGAAAACATATTTTTAGCAATAAAAATAATAATAAAAGAATTGAAGGAACCGCTTTCAATGATGTCTATTCCAATTTTATTGTTTTGCTGTGTAATTTTAGAGGAATTTCAGAAATGAATTCTTTTAATTTTATACAAAAATAAATTAAGCGGGTGAATAAACATGACCTTCTTTTTGGAATTATAGTACAGTGCGCTTAAAAATTAAAACATAATTCTAGGATTCAGGGAAAAGGCAGTAAGAACCAGAGTTAATAGTTGTGGATTTTATTAAAATACTTGATTTTGTGAATGATTCAGATATCGGGCATGATATTATACTCGGAATGATCAAAATTGAATCAAGGCAACTTCTTATATTATTTTCTGATGTGAAGCTTAATCCAGAATGTCCTTTCTAAATCGATCGAAACAAATAATTTAATTCTTTTGATAGCATGATGATTCCGATTCCAAAAGGACTGTTTTAAATTTTAGGTAAAATTATAAAAAAAAACTTTTTCGTATATGAAGCTAATTCTAGAGTGTTCTAAATCGATCGAAACAATAATAGTTGAAAGGGCAAGATCTGGACCATAAGTAGGCGGAGTCAAAAACTTTAGTTTTGACCGGTCTTGTGACACTTGTTCGAAAATTGTAAATGTAAAGGTTTATGTGTGGTCGTTTTTCGTTGGTAGATTGTCAAACGAATCACATCACTTCGAAACAGATGGCTTCTAATCTGACCCGAGTTCATCAAATACAAAGTACTTGACGTCATAAATATTCGTCTTTATAGTTATTGGACTATTTGTGCTTCTGGTTGTCGTAATGTATCCATTTTAGATCATCGTTATCATAACCTGGTTAGATTCCATGAGACTTAATGAAAATTTACTAAGTGGCGTAATCTTTCGATCAATATTTTTGACACAAGGAAAAATGAAGTTAAACAAATTATATATCAATGTATCGGAAGTTATGTCTTCTTTTCAGAAATGTATAATATTATTGACAATAATGAAACTCGTTGCACACTTTTTGCGAAGAAATGCCTTGAAAGTGTTGTAATTTTTTGCTATATCTTTTAAACCGATATCGGGAAGCAAAAATTTATATTAAGAAAAAATTTAGAACATATCAGGCTTTGAAGAAAACATAAGTCTTTTAAAATTCCAGCTTTGCGCTTTGACAAATAAAACCAGAAATTAAAGTATTGTGAAAAAGTAGTCTGTATTTGAGAAACTCTGGAATTTTTTTATAACTTAAAAAGTGTAAAAAAAGTTTTTTAACAAAAAAATTGGCGAAAAATCGACATTTTTGAAAATTCAAATTTAAAGACTTATAACTTTTGATTCTATGAATTTATTTAAAAAAATTAAGTTTTTAATAAAATATATTTGACAAAAATCGGACAAAATTTGGAAAAAATTCGCCAAGATCGATCAAAAAGTAAAATTTTAAACTTTTGCAGCTTAATATCTCTTAAATTATATGAGATATCCTATCCATACGAAGAGTTTCTATAGATTTTCAGTGGCAGAATTAACTCGTATAAAAATCGGTTTAAAATCTGGTTCGTTTTAAATATTTTTGTGACCAGAGGTGACCAAATATGGAACCCTGTGGACCGACCCCCGTTAGGTCCACGAAGTCCAAACTTAAACTTGCCAACACTACTACTATCTATTAACACTTTGTAAAATTCATCATTAAAATCCATCATTATTTCTATTTCATTTTTTTGAGACACTGTGCGTTGTATACCTAACCAGTGACATTTAAAGGTTATGTAGTGAAAGTGCGTCCAATAGAATTGAGTTGTTTGAACGTTAAACAATGAACAATTTCCTTCTGACTACAATATTCTTTTATAAGCTCATAATTCCTTCAATTATTTAATTTAGATCTCTCAAAAAGTGCATTTTAAGATAAAAGTAAAGTAATCGGTGAAGATATTCGATAAATGTATATATAATTCTAATTAATATTTGTTTATTTTCCTCACCTCCTCCTTATACATTAATTATTTCTTCTTTGCTATAAAAATTTCTAAATTTAATTAATGTCTTTTTCTTATTTAACAAATTGTTTTTTATGTCAATTTAATATTTTTTAATTAAATAATTTAACACTTGTAGAAATTTATCACTGATTGTTTGCAATAAATCAAAATTATTTGCACTAACAGTGGAGTCTAGCAAAAATGGTCGAAGCACATTCAAATGCTAAAAATTATTTAAGGAAAAAATCCTTAAACATTTATTAATTTAACTTTTAATTGTCATTAATTAAAGTTTTAATTAATTTTAATTTATTTTAAATTTTGTTAAATTGTCTTTTCTGTAAATATTTTACTGTAAAATTATTAGAATCGCTAAATAAAGGTATCGTATCGTAAGTTTATCATTCCACGTGGAACTTTGGGGTAAAATCATAAATTCCGTTATATAACAAATCTTTTCTGTCCCTCAGTCTTCCAGGTAACTAATCTGTCTATCTGTTATTGCGATCTGCATTTGCCATTTAAAACCTATAAATTTGGATCTGTTGAAGAAAATAATAGATCGATGTCTGAATTAAAAACTTTTCCAAAGTCTTGACCAACCCGACTTTTGATGAATAATTTAAAATGATCCAAGTTATATGTAAAGTTCGGTCAATTAAACAAAAAAGCTGATGATTTTTTAAGTCAATATTGTGATTTATATTTGGTGAAATCAGAAGGTATTTTTCATTATGAGTTGATGAAATCGGATCGGACGATTACATATGACATTGATTCGAAAAAAGTAAAAAGAGTTATGGAGAAAAGTTTTGAAGGGTATTTAAAAATCATTTTAGTCATCAATTATTATACCCTCCACCCCCACAAGTGGGGAAGAGGACATGTTAATTTGGTCAGTTCGTATAAGGAAACATCTAAGACCCCATAAAGTATATATATTTTTACATCAAATTGAAATCTGAGTCCCTTTAAGTAATGTTCGCCAGCCTATCTACATATCTGTTTGGCGCTCCCAAATCCAAAATAATTGACAGATTTCATTGTAATTTGCCTTAAGTATTTGATATTGTTCTATAAGGTTTCAGTAGAAAAATATTATAGACCGATTTCTGAGACAACCTCTTGAACATCGATTACGACTAAATTTTTATTTAATTTTCATGAAATTTGGCACGTTGATATTGTCTTCGGGAAAAAAGCTACGCAATAGAATATTATTCAATAGGACATGGGGGAGGGGTAACAAAATGTTATAGATTATTGGGGTAATTTGCATGAAATTTGCGATATGGATAAAATGTTTACATAATAAATTTTAATGAAATTTATACCCTACACCACCAAAGATGTTTGGGGTATTATGTGTTTGTGCTGATGTTTGTAACATGCAGAAAAAATGGTGGTTAACACACCATTCATTCGACTCAGAATCACTTTTTGAGTCGATTTAATAATGTCCATCCGTCTGTCTGTCCGGCTGGCTTTCCGTCCGTCTGCCTGTCTGTACATCAGTCTGTCAAGCTGGCTGTTCATGTAATTATTGTGAACAGTCTACAGGTCGCAACTTTTTAAATATCTCAAAGAAATTTGATACATATTATTAATTTGGTCCAAAAAACGAAGTCTATTAAATTTGACCGTATTTGGTCCAATATTACAGATACCTCCCAAACAAATTTTCTTCCTATAATGCGATTTTAAGGTCATAAAAGTCCTTAATATAAAGTGATTTAAACGAAATTTGGCACAAGTAAGTCTTATAATGTGCCAATGTCCATACGAGGATCAGTCCATTTTTTCTCATAGGTCTCATAAAAAACCCTTTCCAAAGGGCAAAAATCTTATATATATGTACGTTGGTATTATTATTATTATTAATCAAATAATTATTATATTATTTGATTAATAATAATTAATCAAATTAATATAAATGTAAGTAAAAATCGATGTACAAACTTATACGAGGATCGTTTCAAAATTTCTTATAGCTCTCATATAAATAAGAAAATCAAATTATACGAGGGCGGTTCATAAATTATTCATAATTACCATTTTTAACAGACGATGTGGTGTAGGATATCAGATAGTCGGCCTTGAACGCTATTCATTTTTACTTGTTTTAATATCACATTTCTCTACAATCTGAATTTTCAATATGTTCCTAATTGATTGTGGTGAAGGGTATATAAGATTCGGCGCAGCCAAATATAACATTCAAACATGCTCTTATTTAGTTTTTTTCTTTTAATTTGATAAGTTTACACTTGTGTTAAATAAATTAAATTAAATTGAAAATAGCAAAATTATAAAAATATTAAATTTAATAGAAAAAAAAAAAAACAAAAAATAATGTCGCTTTTTTACAAAGAAAAAAATTATGAAAAATTGTTGAATGAAATCCAATCGATGTAACAGTTCTTTTCTTTATTTTTAATTAAATTAATAATATATAACAAGGAAGAGAATTTCGCAGCAAAAATGAACAATATAATACTTGGTGCATTTCGCTACCCTTCGATATCGATTCTATATTTTTCCAGAAAGATATTTTTTAATAAGGTAAAAATTTATCAACATTTTAAATCTCTCATGGTTACACTTCCTTTGATACATCTTCCTCTAAAGCTTTTTTATTAGCAATTAACATAATAAAGACAATAAAATACGTTCTAGCACTTCACACCCACTAAGTGTATCTTACAGAGACAGTAAAGACATTGTATGCGCAAGCAATCGTTCACCAACGATCATTTATACCGTTAATGAGCATAAATGCCGTTATTGAGTATCATGAAGAGAGGTTACTTCCTAGGACAAGTCTACGTTGAGATGACTATTCGTTACCTTACTATATCGAAACAGCCGTCAAAGACTGCTTGTCCGCCATCATTTTTTAGTACCACTAACTATAATTGGGCGAATTAAAGTTTTGAAAATTCAAAATATTTTCTTTTATTTTTAGCCAAAAAGCGGAATTCCGGTTACTCCAGATTACGACCTATACCTTCGTATAGGAAAGAGGGATCCTTGAGACCTTGGTTAAATTAAAGGTTTTTATGGACTTCACTAGTGGTATTCCAATTAAAAGCGATTGCATGTGTTTATCGGACAACGGTAAATGAATACCGCTATGCGACGTTTCAACATTAAACAATGCGTAAAAGCGAGACGCAAAACTCTCCAAGGCAAGCAAACGAAGTACAGCCTGACCGCCTTAAAGAGATAACGACGTTGACGCGATAGGTGTTAAACCACCCTGATTGCTTTACTTTTTTTAGATATTTTTTAAGTTAATATTATATTGGACCAGCATTTTTTGTTTCTTCAGAGTAGAATTGAATAACTTCTGACGAGAGAATGAAAATCAGTGTCAGATCTCAAAGATTGATTTCAAAAGTATAATCCCGTTCAGAACCAGAAGTTAACAAGATTTCAAAGATTCAGAAATTAATTCAATCGGTCTAAAATCTTTTGATTTCATTAACACCGATTTCCAAATTCTTTAATTGAGAGTCAAGATGCAGTTTTGCCTCGAACTGCAATTTTCAAAGTTTAAGGCAACATTCAGTCAGTACAGCAGTGATAGAACTGAGGAAGAAAAATGTAACACTTCCTTCCGTCGTTTTTAAGAAGCAACATTAAGAATTAAGTCGTTTAAGACTTGTTACTTTGATGTGGAATGAAAAAAGTAATTTGTGGTTATTTCTCTCTTTAGAATAGAGGAATCAATTGAGTATGGCTATGAACCTATTCACTCGAAAGTATGATTGTTATTCTTGGTAGATAACTCTTACAGAAGAAGCTGCTTAAAATCTTCATCTATTTGAAGTTTTAAAATACTTGAATCTTATTTCTTTCCAATTGTTACTGACATCAGACGCTTTTAATCTACGATATTAGGATATTTAAGAAATGCACATTCTAAGTATAATAATTTTACAAAGGTCAAAAGTTGAATCGTATTCCAGTATGAGCGTATGTCAAGATGGTACTCCCAATTGTTTCGACTGTTTTCCAAATAGATTTTAATCGATATTCCAACTTGTAGATGAAAGTTTACGGTCACTTGTCTGTGAAAATAAATGTGCCTCCTGCAATTATCTAGTTAGGGGATCTTTACATACCACCATTTACATCTACTTTATGTGTTGCTGGGTATCAAATCATATGGACCCGAATTTTTTATTTTTGAATTCCAATGGATTTGTGACTTTTAATGGAAAATGAGTTTTTATGACATTAGACAACAATGCTTCGAATTCTTCATCTTCGAAATATTTCGACTTATAGAGGTTCCAATTGCCTTCTATGTCGAAATCACCACTTGAAAATCACTTTAATTATCGCATAAAAGCCTATATCTGCTAGGTAAATAAGCACAATTAAAGTTTATGGAAAATTAAAAATTCCCCCTCGTTCTATAGATCGTTTTGGAAGTTTATTTCAAGCCCTGAAATCATTTTCATTACCAGTTTTATATTCGAAAACCATGTTTTTAAAACACTTCCAAAATTCTTTTATTCACCAATTGAAAATCACTTTATTTATGGCATAAAAGCCTATATCTGCTGGGTAAATAAGCACAATTAAAGTTTATGGAAAATTAAAAATTCCCCCTCGTTCTATAGATCGTTTTGAAAGTTTATTTCAATCCCTGAACTCATTTTCATTACCAGTTTTATATTCGAAGGCCATGTTTTCAAAACACTTATTCAATTCTTTTATTTATTAATTTATATTATTTTCTTTGTAAATATCTCAGCTGTGGAAAATTTTCCCGCCAAAAATAATCGAAAAAGGAAATGCTTTTATAAAATGTTGCAACAGACGGAAAGAACCAAAAAGAAAATATGAAGAGATGTAAACAAATAATATTTGGTCTCAAAATATTTAATGGGTATTTTATGATGCATATAAGATTTATGATTACATGACAACAACTAACAATTAAATAAACATATGTACTCGTATACAAGTATATAAATTAATAATTATTAGATTTAGATACATATATCACATTAGCTTTTACCCGTTGCGTTTTGCTGCAGAAACATTCTCCTCAGTTCAAGATCTCGTAAGAAATTAAAATAATTTTATACAATGGACATTTTGCCAAATGGCCCAGTCCGTTCTAAAATTTTATTTAATATTTGCATTGCACGGAAGCTACCTTTTCTCTTGATCCTAACCGTCCAACATTTTGTCCAATAAAACTGTTTGGAACCAAATTTTAGAACTTTCGCTTTTATTGTTCTTTAGATATTTGATAATCATTATTTGCATTATGTGGGGTGATCTCCCCCCTGGTCCTATTTGTCCTACATATTGGTCAGTTAAAAAGATCTTTGGGAAAGTAATTGGAACCAATTTGAATACTCCAACTTTTAATTTATTTGCTTTGTATGGAAGTACCTTTCCTCTTGATCCTACCCGTACTATATTTTGATCAGTAAAACAAATACTTGGGAATGTGTTTGGGGAGTAATTTTAGAACTTTTAGTTTTATATTTCTTTGAATATTCGATAATCAATTTTTGTTTTGTATAACTAGGTCTCCCTCTGGTCCTATCAAGCCTATGTTTCTTTCGCTTTTTCGGAAACATTATAATAATATCTTGCAGTTTTGGTAGTATAAAGTCCAGAAATTCATATTTCATTTACGTTATTTTCCACAATTCCTCTTTTCTTTACATTTTGGTCACTCAATACCTCGATCTCAACATATATCAATTCAATAAACTCGTGAGCGATGATTTGTGCGATTCAAAAGTAGTGGTTTCCAAATAGAAATCAAGTTGTTAGGCAGAAGGCTGGTTTGAAATTTTATCCCATATTATTTGAAGCCGAGAGACATTTTATTGGTGTTGAATATGTTGAGCTTTTGAAAATGGGTTAGATGATTAAAAAGAACCCGTTCTTACATCAACTTGATCTCCGCTACAGAACTATCCGAGTTATAGTCGGACAGAAATTTTTATAATGTCGAGGAAATGCTTTGAATTTGGTGAAATCAGAAGAGAGTTCTGTAATTTGATAGATCTCTGTCGAAGATTGAAACCTAAAGAGAACAATTAACAAAAATCTATCACAATGCTCCCCCGGTACGAGGAACCGGCTGTCGCGGAAATGTATGAAATCATCAAATCGCGGGAATCAAAGGCATTTGATATGGTAAGTCATACAGTTCTTTTCCAGAACATCCTGCGGTCCTCATTTCCGAACAATATGAAAAGATGGATTGTGAATTATATGAGTGGACGTCAGTTATTCGTTGAATTTCGAGACAAAAAGTCGCAGTCCCGAAGAGTTAAACAAGGGGTACGACAGGGCGGTGTCCTATCACCATTCTTGTTTATTTTCTACCACTCGAAATTTCCAGCGCCTCCACATAGAGTAGACGTAATAACATATGTGAAAGAATGGTTATCTAAGCGAAATCCACAACCTCTTCACCACACGAAACTTGAAACTTTCACAAGCGAAATCAACTATACACTCTTCACCGCCTGGACAAAAGAGGTGAATATGAATTTAGACATCACGGTCGATGGAGTGTAAATTCCGACAGTTTTGAGAGTTACATTTGATAGCCAATTCACATCTTCAGCACATGCTACTTCAATCATAAACAAGATGCAAAGTAGAAATAAGGTCCTGCAGTAGAAATAAGGTCCCGGCAGTACTTGAGGTATGGATAAAGAAACCTTATTGGCTACATATAAAACGATTTTCCCGCCAGTGCAAATTATGCTACTCCACTGTGGACACCATCACTAAGTTATACGCAGTGGAAAAATATCAACAACTGTCAAAATGCAGCCTTTAAAACCATAACGGGCTGTATACAAATGTCCTCAATTCACCATCTCCTCATGTAGAACATGAACAAAGATCCTTCCAATAAAGGGACATAATAAAATCCTAAATAAGCAGTTACCGTCGAACAAAGCGAACGAAAGGATTTTCGTATATATATAGAATATATAGAACATTTTAAGTCTAAATCCCCATCCCGAGAGAGTTATGACCGAATATGGCCAATAATTGTCAAATTAGACTCAGAGATTTAAACCAATATTCATCAAATTAAAAATATATGTTAAAGAGTGTTAGAAATTTAATCGTGACGATAAACTTGGTTCATATTATAAGTGTTTTATAAACCCAAAACTGTTACATAAAAGTTATATTAAAATATGTACCGTTATTGGTCAATTTAATAATTCAGTTGGAAGATCCATTAAACGCTTGTCTATATTATTAAACAGTTCCGGTAGTACTTGTTCGTAGAGAGAAAACCTGGTTCAGGTTTTCAGGAATGATCCTCAAGATGCTTTTAAAGCCAAAAAAATTGAAAGCACTCCTGATACATCCGTTAGGAAAGCAGCACTTTTAATTCAGTGCTCAGATTATATGGTGAGATATGTTAAAGCTAATGTTAATTAAAAAGCATACAAGGCTTAAAAAGTTCCTAACAGGAACTTTGCTAAAAAGTAAAGTTCTCTAAAAATAAAGTTCTCTAAAAATAATGGAAAACGAAATTAAAACTGTAAGTTTAATGATTTGTTTTTATTAACATATAGGTATGTTAAGAATTTTTCGATCTCACTTCTTATCATCATACTTTTATTAGATGAGCGAAAAACGTGTCAATATTTGTACTCAGGTGTATAACATATTAAAAACCTTCCTTTTTCCGATCAATTACTTTTTAGACTTACTGTTGACATGAAAACATCTTCCCTAAACTACAATAACAACAAAACTTTTGGCGTTTATATGATAAATGTACTAGATACATCTGAATTTTATTTGAAATACTAAAAGTGTACATAATTCTAGTATTTCTACCAAAAATTTTAAATAAAAACAAGAGAGAAATAAGTAAAAGTAGGTCGAGCCCGACTATTTAATACCCTACACCAAATTGTTGGCTAATAATGGTAGCTACCAAAAATTGATGATCGACCCTCGTATAAATATATTTTCTAATTTGTGCTTAAGAGAGCAATATATTATGGTACTAAGGTATATGTATGATTTGTTTAGCTTTAAAAGGACTTCTTTTAGAGGGTTTATACGGGAAATTAGATAAAATTATGTACTGAACCTCGTAGAATTTCTTACATTGATTTTTGCTTATATGTAACTTAATTTGATTAATCCTTATCACAAAAGTGTTATTTTTAAGGGGAGCTATATGGGACCTATGAGAAATAATGGACCGATCCCCGTACAATTTGTCACATCATTTTTTTGGTTAGAATTGTTTTATATTCAGGTTTTGTATGACCTTTAAACAGCATTCCGGGAAGAACATTTGTATGGGGGCTTGATGAAATAATGAACCCATCATCACCAATTTCAATAGACATCGTCCTTGGGCCAAAATAATTGCGACAGCCACTGAAAAAGTGATTCTCTTTTGAACGGTCTTCTTAATGGTGGTAATAGCAATATTTTTTCTATGCGTTACAAACTTAAGCACAAATGTGGTGGTGTAGGGTATAGAAAAATTAACCCTTTAAAAAACATATTGTAATGTCTGCATATCACCAATATCATTCATTTATCATGTGCTAAACATCTTTTTTGCTATTTTTCTCTAAAAATAAAAAATTTCATTCAATATTATCTGTTGCTATTTACTTATTTTCTAGTTTCCAATTTAATTTTAACATTTTGTTTTTTTTTGTGAATTTAAGAAAAAAAAAGTTCAAAATTTTCATATTTATTACAATTTTCATAATTGTTTTGTTGAAATTATTTTTGCTTCAGTGAATCATATTAATTGTTAAATACTGTTGAAATTGTCAGAATTTTAAAAATAAAACACATAAACTTAAATAAGAACCAAAGACCTTTTTATACCCTACACCACCTTAGGTGGTTGGCGTGGCACCCACCTTTTCGTCCGTCCATCCGTCTGTCTGTCTGTCCGCCTATTCATGTAAACGTTGTGCACACTCAACAGGTCGCAATTGTTGTGATATCTTGATGAAATTTGATACATATTACACTTTTTGGCTTATGGACGTAGCCTATTGAAATTTGCCATGTCATACCAGACTTTTAAGTTAATAAAAGTCTTAAATATAATTGGACTAGCAGACATTATCATACGATTTAAATATGGGGAAGTACCTCTTCCTCCTAATCCTATAAGTTCTATGTTAAGAATTTCGCTGTTATAGTTCTTTTAATATTCTATAATCAACATTTGCTTTGAGCAACGCTTTGTCGACTAAAACAGTTCTTTAAAGAAGTTGTTGGGACCAAGTTAAAGAGCTTTCGCTGTTGTGCTTCTTTAGATATTCGAAAATCAATATCTGCTTTGTAAAGAGGGAACCTCTTCCCCTGGCCGCGAAGTACCCCTCTCTATAGCCTATTTTACTTTCAATTATATAAGGATCATTCTATGAAAATTTCATCAAAATTGGCCCAGCCGTTGTGGAGTCTATACGTTGGATACATACAAACATACATACATACATACATACATACATACATACATACATACATACATACATACATTCATACAAACATACATACTTCCTATTTTATATATATAGATTTTAACGAAATTTTACAAAAATAATTCTTTTGATATTCTTAACCGATATTCTAAACTATTCGTAGGTCGGTCCATTTCTTCTCATAGATCCCATAAAAGCTCCCTTCCTAAAATCACTTTGAAGGGTATAAATCTCACACATACGTTGGTATTATAATAATTAGTTAAATTAAGATAAATACAAGCAAAAACCGATGTTTAAAATTATACGAGGGCCGATTTATAATATCATATAGCTACCATTTAATCCTCACCAAAATTTATTTCAAAACGCATAAACGTTAGTTTCACAATAATGTACTGCACATTTAAGTATAAATCCGAAAATTAAATTAGACGAGGATCGTTTCTGACTTTTGCGTAACAACCATTTATAACTAATATTGTGGTGTAGGGTATTACATAGTCGGACTTGACCGACTATTATATTCTTACTTGTTTCATTTAGTATATATAATTCGAAAAAGATCATATAATATATATAGAACTTGTCAAAATTATCATTTGACTTGTGTGCACATTTCAATTATGTTCAAAATGACGAAAATCACTAAAAACGAACGAAACGTTTGCGCCATTTGTTTTAAAATTCAATAATAATATTGAGGACTCGTCATTTAATTCTAATAAATATTTATCCATTCGAATCGAAATAAATATTGAAATTCATTAATTAAAAATTTCAATTAATTGGCGCATGTAAATATACATAATTGACGTTTCAGGGTTTGGAAATAATTTTAAAATGCATAAACAGTCCTTGAACTGGAAAATTACAGTATAAACAAAAATGTCGCTCTATCACACTCTAATCTGGTCTAATTATATTCACCTAAAGTAACGTATTTAAATATAACCGCATTAACAATGGGTAGATAGACGAGTATAAATATTTCGAACAGGATAAATATTTCCATACCCACAAATTGTAAAAAAGGAAATATAAACTCCACACAGTGATCCCAAGATACTTTTTGTGATATATTTTTGGAACTATTGTATATTTTCTTAGGAAATTTACGATAAAGATTCTTGATTTGTCGTCCATTATTGGTTATGAGGCTTCAGGAGATGATGATGTTTACTTTAAAAATTGGTCCCACCTCAAGTACTGAATTAAAAAATCGCCGTTTTATTAATATAATAAATTGGAACTACCGTTTTTTTTAATGAAATTTTTCATGAACCTTCTTAAGGTGGTTTTCCAATCAATTCCGAAGTGCGCAAGTTCTTAGTGGACCCAGGAGATGACAAGTGGACCTTAAAATTTGGTCACCTCGGGTATTGAAATTTAAAAAATCGCGGCCCTTTAGATATAATTCTGTAAGTTTGGAACTACTGAATACTTTTTTAATAAAATTTCACATAAACATTCTTAAGGTGTTTTTCAATTGATTTAGAAGAGCACAACTTATTGGTCAATCTAAAGGACGTTGGGTAAATCTTCAAAGTCGGTTTGACCGATTTTCATTAAGATAATACCTAAAGGTCGAATAACATCCAAATTTTTGCATTAACCGATCATATCGAGGTACTTTATTATTTAACAGTTTGATATCTTAAGTATTTATTTCATCATCCACAAGATAGAAATACCTGCGCAATTGTTTAGTCAACCCTATATCTCTTAGGATAGATCAGGAATCTGCCAAAAATCACTTATATTCCAATCCTAACAATTTATTATGTTTTATCTCACAAAAGGCGTTACGGTTCAAGTCTTTTGCATTTGTGAAGGTTTCTCTCACAAGCGAGTGAACAGCTGCTTACTTTGCTATACACAATTGAACAACCTCTTAAGGTTATTAAAGCCTTTAAGAAAAAAGAACTTTCTCTTCGGTATTTTATGAGCGGGAATAATTGTATGCAAATTTCGGTTATCAGGCCCTTTAAGGAATGTGAAAACACCAGTTAAAACTGTTGATAATTCTATCGTTTCGTTTTGATGGAACCTTAATGATCTCTTTTAATATTGTGTGATTATTCATAACTTTCTTTAAAGATCTGTACAAATTATAGATGAAATCAAAGCATCGTTTGTAGTAGTAAACGATAAAAGATCGTTAAGTACTGCGATCATATTTAAAAGAGAATTTTTTATTTCAACATTCAGTTTGTATGGGATTTAATCTAAATAATGGATCCTCATATCGTTTCGGAATAAATATCGTTTTATATTTAGGATTTTTATGAGCTTAAAAGATATATTCCAGTGGAAGTAATAATGCCCGATTGTAACCAACTTCATTCTTTAAAATTGGGACCGTTATCTCGATTACAAAATTTAAATAGATGGATGTCAGACGGATAGAAGTACATCGTCGACTCAACGATCTCCTTCCGCCTCACGGGCTTTCCATATAAACCCTGTGAACAAAATGTAGACCGCATAGATAGACGATGCCTATTGAAATTGGTGATGATGTGTCCATTATTTTACCAAGCCCCCACGTTCCTCCCGGAATGGAGAATAAAGGTCACACAAATTCTAAATATAAAGCTATTTTAATAAAATTTTGCACGATTTAGTCTTATAATATTCTTAAACGATGTGCCAAATTACCTGAAAATCGGTCCATTACTTTTTATAAGTCCCATACAATCCCTCTTCCAAATATCTCTTTGAAGGGCATAAATCTCACATTTACGTTGGTATAATAAAAATAATTGGTCAAATCAAGGCAAATATAAGCAAAAATCGATTGTGGGATGTATTGATTTTCCGAGGGTCGGGCAATTATTCTTCTAGCTTCCACATAATGCCCATATATACCTTCTCCTCTTAAGCATAAATTGAAAAATAGTTTGATACGAGGGTAGTTCATTTATTTTTTTGTTCCTACCACTTATATCCTACATGTGGCGTAGGGTATAAAATATTTTATTGCAATTAAATAAAAATTCCTTCAAAATTTAATTAGATTCTGAATATTATTTTACGATTCCCGATGTTTTTCTCCAATTGTCTTCAATTGCATTTAATTTTGTATAATTTTCCAAAAATTTATAAATAATTCTTAATATTTTATCTTATTCTTAATGAATCAAATTACTTAGTTTCTTATTAAAAATTTATTTAAAAATTTGTACACTGTGGAAAAAATAGATAAATAAGAAATAAAAAATATTTAGTATTAAATGCATATTTTCTCAATGAAAAATTCTATTCATTAAGTGAATTTTTGCGTTTTTTTTTCGTTTGCTCATAATTTACGTCACTACGAATTGTTTTCATAATTTATTTCATTAAATTCAATAGGCGAAACACTTTGCCAATTTTTCTTATTCTTCTTAGAAATCTGAAGAGATATTGAGGGTGAAAGAAATTCCAAGTTAAAGGAAATCTATACATATATAAAATAGAATGTGTGTATGTATGTATGTATGTATGTATGTATGTATGTATGTATGTATGTATGTATGTATGTTTTTATGTTTGTATTTATGTATGTGTATATGTATGTATGTTTTTATGTTTGTATTTATGTATATATGTTTGTATGTATGTATGTATGTATGTATGTATGTATGTATGTATGTATGTATGTATGTATGTATGTTGGTATTTATATATGCATGTATGTATATATGTATGTATGAATGTATGTATGTATGTATGTATGTATGTATGTATGTATGTATGTATGTATGTATGTATGTATGTATGTAATGATCAAAATATACCCAAAAGTAATATAGCCTATAAAATATTCCAATAGGACCAGGGGAGCGGTATCCCCTCACACGAAGCAAATATTGACAATTGAATATTTAAATAACTTTAACTGTTTGAGTTCCTGAATTTGCTTCCAACAAGGAACTATTTTATTGGACAAAACGTAGGACGGATAAGACCAGGGGAGGGGTATCGCCCATGCAAAGCAAATATTGATTATTGAATTTGTAAAGAACTATAACAGCGAGAGTTCTCAAATTTGGTACCAAATACTTTCTCAAGGAACCGTTATTCTCAACAAACCGTAGGACGGATGAGACCAGGAGGAGGGGTATCGCCCATACAAAGCAAATATTGAATATTTGGAACGCCTTACAACATTTTTATTTTCTTTTTGTCAATACGAAGTTTGCCGGATCTGCTTGTCTAGTATAAAAATATATACATTTTTATATCTCAATATAAATAAATTTGGTGCTTATTATTTTTATTAAAATGATATATAATTTATATTTGTGACGGGATATTTGAGTGATTGAATATGAATAAAAATAAATAAATAAATAATATGAATTTTGACTGACGTGGAATGTATTGATTTTAAAATTTTATATAAATATGGACTAGGGATTGAAAAAGACGACTAACAAGCTGGGAAGGAGTTTTAAAGGAGTTAAATCTTTAATTTAAATAATTATTTAGAAAAAAATGAAATAAAAAAATCACAAAGTTTCCTCTGTCTGAATTCATAAATGAAGTTATAGTCGGTCAAGCCCGACTATTTAATATCCTACACCACATTGTTGGTTGTTAATGGTACCTATCAAAATATAATAAGGCACATTTGTCATCGTGACCAATTTCAATAGGAATATTTGTTCGGCCAAAATAATGACACATGCCAAGTTTTATCGAGGAATCTCAAAAATTCCGACCTGCTTTTTGTTCACAAGGTTTACGTGGACAGCCAGTCAGACGGACGGTCGAATGGACACCGTTAAATCGACTCTGAGTCGAACGGTATGTATAAAAGTGGTGGTAGCAATATTTTTCTGTGCATTACAAACTTAAGCACAAACGCATTATATCCCAACCACCTATGATGGTGTAGCAATATAGAAACCTCATCAGAAATCATCTTCTTTCGAGTAATATACATATGTCATGAAGTATCTAGACTCTGAATTGTCAGAGAAACTTAGCATTGTTGTTAGAATTTCACTTTCTTGGCCATCATGATCTGACCAACATGGACTTTTCCGGGTCGACCTATATAGATCACGGTTGCCCTAAACCAGCATAGAGTGCGATTGGCGAGCTTTGATAGTATCATCCTTCAGAAACAGCTTGAAGAGTTTAATAAGAAATGCGATAATGAAGGCATTGATAAAATATCTGTAACATGTACCTTAAATTTCTGACAAAGCCATCTATACCTTTTAGTTACATAGTGAAAACTCTGAACAGTACGTACACATTAGGATTTCCTGACTGTTCAAACACTTTTCTACCTATTATGATCTGTCCAAAATATGGAGATTTGGTTATATTTGTTAAAAAGGCAAAAAGATCGTAAGATCGCATACTACCATTATTAGTTTAAACCCTTTAAAATCCTTGGTTACATGCTATTCAAAATTCTGTAGAGAGTTGTTGACGTACATTTGCGGGACTCAATACTATTTAAACTCCTCTATGACTCACAATATACACACACTAGGATCAAATTTGTGGACACTGGTCTTCATTTTATAATTGACCTCTTTGGAAGATCGATGATATTAGGAGTATATACACCTGCGACATTTCTGAATACCGAGGGTGCTTTTAACTATGATATGGTAAAATACGTAATAAGATTTTTTAGCCCTCCCTTAGGTCCTTTAGGCAACAATTGTACTTCACATATAGGATCATTGTCTCATCTCCTCTAGAAAACGCAAACTGAACGATATGACAAATTTTCTGTTGCGTAAGATGATGAACACAAATTCCAGAGTGTGGAGTATGGCTTTGAGTACCTTGCAGGACTGGGGTGTGACTGCGATTTACGTGTTAATCAAACTAAGAATAAATTAGTTCTAATTACTAAGAGATAGATCGGCAAATTTAAGATTCCGAGGCTAAATAGATTCTCACTTAAGATTGCAGCTATCCACATAAGAGCAAACAAGTCCACATCTGCTATAAGATAACCTGGTATGGTAGAATGTGATGGAAAGGCTATTGCAACGTAAGATTTTTGTAATTTTTTGCTAGAAGTCGCAAATGCAGTTCTTTTCTATAACTTAAGGAACATTTCTGGAAATAGATAACAATTTATTTATCTGATTTAGGGAATAAGGGATACGTTGGAATGCGATGGAACAGCTATTTTATCGTTAGAAATTTGTAATTTCTTCCACTGGTTCTTGCTAAAGATTCTTTCGCAGTTAATTTTGAAAACTTCTAGTTTAAGCTTGTAAAGTTTAAGGAACTTTTCTGGGAATAGATTATGGTTACCATGGACTACACTACATAAGTATATGATACCACAATTCAGATATTCGATTTAGGGGATTCAATCGTCCCTAACAACTGCTCAATGCATGAAGTTGAGGATAATCACTTTAAAAATTTTAGATTTTCAAGTAGAACCATCAGGACTACGATTTCTGTAGTTCGATTAAAATATTTCCAAATTTTCTCAAAATCCCTTTCCCGACAACATACCTTTTGTACTCTGTCTGAACATAAAATTCATGATTTATTCAAAAGAAAATAATTTTAATTAATATAAAATTTATAATTTTATAAATATTTTAATGAATCTTTTCTAATTCTTATGAATTTTATTTTAAAAAATTTTGTGGAATTTCTTTTTGGCCATCAGTCGTCACACTTACTCGCACACACACTATCACACATTTCCCACCAAATTTGGTTATTTGGCATAAAAATTTAAAATTTCAAATAAAAAAACCCAAAACTTTTGTTATTTCAAATCAAATTAATTTATAAATAATGGATTGAAGAAATGAAAGAAATGCTGAAATAAATTATTAAATAAATAATATAAGAAAAAAATCAAGTAAGAATATTATATTCGGCTGTGCCGAAATATCAATACCCTTCACCAGAAATGATTCATACATACAAACTAACACATACACTCACAAAGGTATACAATATAAGATTTATAAAGATTTTCTTAAATAAAACACAGAAACACTTAATGAGTCATAAAATGAATTATATTTATACCCTACAACGCCATAGTTAGGTCCCATACAGATGTCCTACCGGAATGGGGTTAAGAACTTTAAGGTCATTAAATTCTGAAATAAAAAGCGATTTCAACAAAATTTAACAAAAGTAAGTACTATAATACACTAAATCGATGTGCCAAATTATACGAGGAGCGATCCATTACTTTTTATAGCTCTCATATTAGCCCTCTTCCAAATATCACTTTGTAGGGCATAAATCTGACATTAACGCTTGTATTGTAATAACATCCTGGTCAAATTAAGATAAATATAATTTAAAATCGTTGTTCGAAATTATACGAGGGTCGGTCCATCATATCTTCAAATTCCGTTTCAATCCATAAATTTCAAATAAACGTTAGTTTTACAATATGGTACTGGACACTTAGAAATATATTAGAAAAGTAAATTTTACGAGAGTCGTTCATAAAAATTTCGTAGTCATAGAATATAAAATACCCTCCAAAAATGTGGTGTAGGGAATTATATAGTCGACTGTAACATTTTTAATTATTTCAGTTCTAACTTTTTTTCTACTGAACCGATTAACTCCATATTAAAGCAAAAAACAAACATAAAAATTTGTCGATTTATAATTGACAATTTTCTTCCCTTGAATTTACAGTTAGCCTCAGATATCTGTCTATATCTGTTTTATAATACTGATTTTTAATGGGAAATTTCTCAGAACTATAAAAATTAATCTGAGATAATTCCTTCTCTACGTTACACACGAAATGACAAAGTTTATATACTCCCTTCACCACTTGTCATGGTGGAGGGTACAAAAATAAGCAAATAATTATAATTAAGTTGTTTACAATAAATAATCATAAAAGAAACCAAAACAATGAAAAACTTTTATTTATTTTTGTTTACCCGGGCATTTGAGTGAAAGATCACTAAAAAAAAGTTCAATTAACTTTTGGGGTAAAAAATGACAACAATAATGAGTAAAATTTTTTTTCGTAGGTGACCGGAAGTGGACTCTAGACTATTCTTTATAATGATGCTTAGCATCCGTTAGTTGGTGATTCTTATGTTTATGCTTTTTTAAGGGTTAACAAGTCATTTGTTCAATTGGCATTTAATCAAAAATTTTCTAGACTGAAATCAGAATCTATCACATGCTCTTTTATCTAAATGAAGAAAAAAGGGCTTGTTTTTATAACCTATAACGAAGGAGCAAGTGTTTTCAAATGGACACATAAATAAAATTTTAGTGTAAACGTCGAACAAATAGTCTTTAATATTATATCTAGTATATACTATAGACTGTTACCTAGTCTATAATGTAGACTAGTTTCTTATCTACATTTTAGACCTATTTATAATCTATATAATAGACTAGTTCCTGATCTATATTATAGACCAGTTCTAAGTTTATATTATAAACTAGTTTCTAGTCTATATCATAAACTCAAGTCTATATTATTATCTAATTTTTAGTCAATATTATATACAAATTGTAGTTCTAGTCTATATTATAGACTAATTTATATTCTATATTACAGACTACTTTATAGTCTATATTATAGACTACTTTATAATCTATATTATAGACTACTTTATAGTCTATATTATAGACTACTTTATAGTCTATATTATAGACTAGTTTATAGTCTATATTATAGACTAGTTTATAGTCTATGTTATAGACTAGTTTATAGTCTATACTATAGACTAGTTTATAGTTCTATATTATAGACTAGTTTATAGTCTATACTATAGACTAGTTTATAGTCTATACTATAGACTAGTTTATAGTCTATATTATAGACTAGTTTATAGTCTATATTATAGACTAGTTTATAGTCTATACTATAGACTAGTTTATAGTCTATATTATAGACTAGTTTATAGTCTATACTATAGACTAGTTTATAGTCTATATTACTAGACTAGTTATAGTCTATACTATAGACTAGTTTATAGTCTATACTATAGACTAGTTTATAGTCTATATTATAGACTAGTTTATAGTCTATATTATAGACTAGTTTATAGTCTATATTATAGACTAGTTTATAGTCTATACTATAGACTAGTTTTATAGTCTATATTATAGACTAGTTTATAGTCTATATTATAGACTAGTTTATAGTCTATATTATAGACTAGTTTATAGTCTATATTATAGACTAGTTTATAGTCTATATTATAGACTAGTTTATAGTCTATATTATAGACTAGTTTATAGTCTATATTATAGACTAGTTTATAGTCTATATTATAGACTAGTTTATAGTCTATATTATAGACTAGTTTATAAGTCTATATTATAGACTAGTTTATAGTCTATATTATAGACTAGTTTATAGTCTATATTATAGACTAGTTTATAGTCTATATTATAGACTAGTTTATAGTCTATATTATAGACTAGTTTATAGTCTATATTATAGACTAGTTTATAGTCTATATTATAGACTAGTTTATAGTCTATATTATAGACTAGTTTATAGTCTATATTATAGACTAGTTTATAGTCTATATTATAGACTAGTTTATAGTCTATATTATAGACTAGTTTATAGTCTATATTATAGACTAGTTTATAGTCTATATTATAGACTAGTTTATAGTCTATATTATAGACTAGTTTATAGTCTATATTATAGACTAGTTTATAGTCTATATTATAGACTAGTTTATAGTCTATATTATAGACTAGTTTATAGTCTATATTTATAGACTAGTTTATAGTCTATATTATAGACTAGTTTATAGTCTATATTATAGACTAGTTTTATAGTCTATATTATAGACTAGTTTATAGTCTATATTATAGACTAGTTTATAGTCTATATTATAGACTAGTTTATAGTCTATATTATAGACTAGTTTATAGTCTTATATTATAGACTAGTTTATAGTCTATATTATAGACTAGTTTATAGTCTATATTATAGACTAGTTTATAGTCTATATTATAGACTAGTTTATAGTCTATATTATAGACTAGTTTATAGTCTATATTATAGACTAGTTTATAGTCTATATTATAGACTAGTTTATAGTCTATATTATAGACTAGTTTATAGTCTATATTATAGACTTTAAGTCTATTATAACTAGTTATAGCTATATTATAGACTAGTTTATAGTCTATATTAACTAGTTTATAGTCTATATTATAGACTAGTTTAATTAGTCTATATTATAGACTAGTTTATAGTCTATATTATAGACTAGTTTATAGTCTATATTATAGACTAGTTTTATAGTCTATATTATAGACTAGTTTATAGTCTATATTATAGACTAGTTTATAGTCTATATTATAGACTAGTTTGTAGTCTATATTATAGACTAGTTTATAGTCTATATTATAGACTAGTTTATAGTCTATATTATAGACTAGTTTATAGTCTATATTATAGACTAGTTTATAGTCTATATTATAGACTAGTTTATAGTCTATATTATAGACTAGTTTATAGTCTATATTATAGACTAGTTTATAGTCTATATTATAGACTAGTTTATAGTCTATATTATAGACTAGTTTATAGTCTATATTATAGACTAGTTTATAGTCTATATTATAGACTAGTTTATAGTCTATATTATAGACTAGTTTATAGTCTATATTATAGACTAGTTTATAGTCTATATTATAGACTAGTTTATAGTCTATATTATAGACTAGTTTATAGTCTATATTATAGACTAGTTTATAGTCTATATTATAGACTAGTTTATAGTCTATATTATAGACTAGTTTATAGTCTATATTATAGACTAGTTTATAGTCTATATTATAGACTAGTTTATAGTCTATATTATAGACTAGTTTATAGTCTATATTATAGACTAGTTTATAGTCTATATTATAGACTAGTTTATAGTCTATATTATAGACTAGTTTATAGTCTATATTATAGACTAGTTTATAGTCTATATTATAGACTAGTTTATAGTCTATATTATAGACTAGTTTGTAGTCTATATTATAGACTAGTTTATACTCTATATTATAGACTAGTTTATAGTCTATATTATAGACTAGTTTATAGTCTATATTATAGACTAGTTCATAGTCTATATTATAGACCAGTCATGGACTATAATATAGACTAGCTGATAACCAATATTATAGACTAGGTCATATTACAAAATAGTTTATAGTCTATAATCTATAGTCCATAGTAATATATACTTTTTACTAGTTTATATATTTAAAAAGCCTTTTCATCGTTTAGTATTATAGATGAATATCTAGTTTATCTTATGGACTAACTTAAATCTATACACTAGTATATAGTCTATATTATAGAAAAGTTTATACTCCACTACATAAATATTATATACAAAAAATTTTCTTAATATTTTCCTTTCAGTGTAACTGAGCAAATTGAAATATTTTTACGGAAACTTTTTGTACGATGAGTGTGATGCAAAAATAAATCGAAACGAACAAATTGAAATATCTAATAAGTGTTAGGCGCCGATGCAAAGAGCTAATTTTCAATTTTTATTTATTTTTTTTCTTTGCTCCCAGAAGATAAAATACAAAATAAAAGAGCTCTAGACAACAAGTATAAGACTTAAAGTGAATATTCATGTTAAAGGTATTTTTAAAAATACCAAAACAAAAAAAAGTTTACATAAACACAAAAAAGTATCTGAAAGATGCACAAATACCAAAAGAAAAAAAAAAAAGAATACATTTTCATTAAAGAGAAAGGCACATGATGCATTCAGAACGAGTATTTCTTTAAAAGTCGCAATGTAAAACAAAAGAGAGTATTTTGTGTGGCATAGAAGAATTTGCAAAATACCCTATATCTCCTTTATATTTTGGAGTTAAATGAAACACTGACTGGTTTATAGTTCTCATCATAGACACTAAAAGCCTTTTCATAGTCGATACTATCGGCCTGTTTATAGTCCAAACTATAGACAAGTTCCAATATTTCATATTATAGACTGAGTTTTGTTTAACACTAAAGTTTACTTTTTTATACTATAGAATAGTTCATAGCACTATAGACTATTTTATAGTTCAGATTATAAACTAGTTTATAGCTCAAACTATAGATAAGCTTCTAATCCATAATATTGTCTACTATAAAATCTATTTAATAGACTAGTTTATTTGTTGTCTTATAGGCTAATTTATTGTCTCTATTATGGACTCAATATTATTGACTACTAGAGTAGTTAATTAACCTATACTTTAGGCTTGTTTCTAGTCCACATTATATACTAGTTTCTAATCTATACTATAGGCTAGAATCTATTCTATATTATAGTTTCTAGTCTTTATTATACTTTTTAGTCTATATTATAAAGTAGTTTCTTGTTAATATTATAGACTAATTTTTAGTCTAAATTGTAAAATAATTTTTCTTTTATAATAAGACTAGTTTCCAGTATGTATTATAAACTAATTTCTGGTCTATAATTAATCTAGCTTCTACTCAATATTATAGACTATTTTCTTGTCCATATGATCTACTTAATATTACAGACTAATTTTTTATCTATTTTATAGACTAGTTTCTAGTCTACATTATAAATTAGAAATTAGTTTATATTAAAGAATATTTTCTAGTCTTTACTATAGACTAGTTTCTGATCTGTATTATAGATCAGTGTCTATTTTATATTATAGATTAATTTTTAGTCTATATAGTCTTATTTTTGGTCTTTATTATGGACTAATTTCTCGTCTATAATATGATTAGTTTTTACTCTATATTATAGAATTTTTCTAGTCCATATTTTATTCATATTATAAACTTGTTTCTAGTCTTTATTATATTTTCTATATAGACTATATTCTTATAGTATTACAAACTAGTTTTTTAGTTTATATTTTAGACTAGTTTTTCCATTTATAGGCAGTTCTATACCATATTATAGTGTTTAGTTCATACTATAAACCAGTTTCTAGACCAGTTTCTTTTCTATATATAGACTATATTCTTATAGTATGACGTAGTTTCTAATCTATGTTAAAGAACAGTTTCTAATCTATGCTATTGACTAGTCTATAATATAAACTAGTTTTAAGAATATTTTATCGACTAGTTTTTAGACCAGTTTCTTGAATTTAATTTATGCGCAGATATTTTCCTTCACGCTTTGAAACTTTCTAGAGTATTGTAGTTGCATATGAAATGACAAAACCTAATTCACCACTTATGGTGAGTAGTGTGAAATGAAAACAAACAGAATTGAATTCAACTGAACTGAAGTGAATGAATAAAAGAGAGTAAAAGAAACGGGCCAAGAAATAAATAAACAATTTGATTTTTGGTTGATCGTATAAATAAAACTTGTAAGATATTTTTCTTTTGTTCAACAAATAAAATTTTTGTGTTTTTCTTTTCTTTTTTTTTTTTTTTTTTGGTATAAAATGAAAATTACGATAAAAGTTTTGCTCACTTTTGTCCCGGCAATCAAACGGAAAAGAAGTGGTTGTTTTTGAAAAAAATGTTCTAAAAATCACCACATTAAACGAAAACGGTTACAAAAAAAGTTTTGAAAATAAAATTTTCAATATTTAATAAAGAAAAGCAAACACGTGAATTTTAAACTGAAAAATATATTGAAAATATTAAAAAAATACTGAATGAAATTTTTTTACGTTATAAAATTTTTGCTCATTTTTTTGAATTGAAATAAGAAAAAAATAAAAAAAGAAATTTATTGAAAATAAAGAAATAATTAATAAAACCATAGAGAATTTTAAAACGACAACATTTTCGTTAAGAACGTTGAAGTGAAAAGACATAAGAAATCTTAAAAAAATTACAAAAAATAAAAATATAAATTAAAATTAAATTAAATAAATTTAAAAAATTAAAAATAAATATTTTTTGAAATTAAAATTAATAAAATAATTAAAATAACAAATTTTTATTTAAAATAAAAAGTGTTATAATTTCTAAAATAAAGTTACTTAACTTTCAGTGATTACTTTACTTTATAAAAACCCCAACTTACCGTTACTTTATAACAATTTTAATATAATTCATATTGATTACGTACGTGATACGTAATTTCGTTTTCGATTTTTAACCGTTAATGCGTTTATTGTTTAATTCGAAATAAATAACAAATTCGTGTTTCTTATTTGCTGTTAAAAAAAATTCAGCTTAAATTAAATAAATTTGAAAGAACGTAAAAAATAAACTGCATTTATTTATCAAAGAAACAATAAAACATAAATAAATAAACATTTAATTTAAATAATAAAGAAGCCATTCAAAAAATATAACTAAGAAACTATGGATGTATCACATGAATTGGGTGCTTTACGTTTTGTTGTGGTAAGTTTATGTGAAACGTAAACGTAATTCAATCTAAACGAAACACTTTCAATTTTATTATAATTTTAAATTCAAAATAAAACCGTTATAGTTTGAAAGAGAGAAAAATGTATGCAAATTTTATGTCTTCATATTTTTGAAATTAAATTTGATTAAGTTATAATAAATTAACTTAATTTTGTTATATGACTTTTAAACGAAACAATCCAGTTCGTAGGACCCTTTAATTGGAGTTTTTATTTGGTATAAATTCTCAACACAATATACAATACTGTAGTTGGCCCTTATTATTATTTAGGATATGCGATTTTAAAGCAACCGATTCCTAAGACCTTGTTGGACTTGTTATTGAAAAATAAATGCTTTGAATTTTATTTGGAATAAAACCTTACGTTATCTGTCAGTGAACTGAATATATCACCCGGATTTAAATAGAATTTTATTTAAAATTAGTTTTATCAAACACAATTAATCACATCCAACTCGTAGAACCATTAAGCGTAATTTTATGCAAATATATTCCTAAGATTCTTAAGTGTAATTTTATTTTAATCTCAACTCATGTTCCTGTAAATGCATCACTTAATGAACTTATCATTTAACGCAATATAATCTGGCTTGAGGAACCTTTAAACGGATTTTACTTAAAACGTTGCTAGTCCAGCTCGTAGGACCCTTAATCGTAATTTTACATAAAATAAAATCTAAAAGTTTTACTCAATTTAAGATCCGACTTTTAAGACAATTAGTTAGAAATTCATCTGTTGATAGACTAATGATATTAATCTTTTGACATAATCCGGTTCGTAGAACCTTTAAATGGAATTTTTGTAAAACTAAACTTTGATGCTGAACATTAAATAAAATTGAACATAACCTGCTTGTTAGAAATTTATTTAAGAATGAGCTTAAAATTTAGTCTCCAATTCGAAGGACCTTTAAGAAGAATTTTTTTTGAAGCTGGAAAAAAATATTTACTTTCGCTTGGAATTACATTTATGAAATCTGTCATTTAATACAATATAGCTTCCGATTTGTGGGATCTTTAAATGAAATATTTTGAAACTAGACTTATGATTCCAAGCATTTAATACAATCTAGCATCTGGCTTGTAAGACCGTTACGTTAAATTTTATTTGGGCGTCCACATCACCCAGCTTTCAAGACTTTTAAATGAGATTTTACTACAAAATATTTGAAGAATTTCAGGTTAAAAACTGACTACAGACAAAAATGTGAAAAGGATTTTTTGGATTTTGATTTTTTTAATTTATTCAGATTTTTTCTCTAAAATTTATTTAGATCTATGCCATCCAGCTCGTAGGACCTTTAAGGAAGTTTTTATTTATGTTTGTTAACAAAATAAGAATTTCGAGCATCCCAGATTTCAAACTGACCTTTTTTTGCTTTAAAAATATCGAAGAATCTTCTTGACCAAGCTATTTTATAGCGAAAGACGAAGAACGTTAATAAAAAACTCAAGAGAATGGTCAGTTTGTGCTGCTTTCCCAACTCTTTAGGAAAGTAGAGGGAATAAAAATTTAGTCAGGTCCCCACCCCCTACATATCGCACAGAGAGTGTTATTTTATTCAAAGAAAGATTCTAAACTCTAATATTCTAGAACTGAGCTTCATCAGACCATTTATCCAATTATCTGAAATTAAATTAAATTAAATTAAATTAAATTAAGTTAAATTAAATTAAGTTAAATTAAAATAAAAATTAAGCCAGGTCCCCTCCCTCCTACATATCACACAGAGAGCGTTATTTTATTCAACGAAAGCTTCTAAACTCCAATATTCTAGAACCGAGCAGCAGACCATTCATCCACTTATCTGAAATTAAATTAAATTAAATTAAATTAAATTAAATTAAATTAAATTAAATTAAAAGTCATTAAAGAAACCGAAATTTAGCTGAGAAATAAACATCAACAGAGCGAACTTTGTTGAGGTCCTATACCCCTCTAAGGAGGCTGAGTGATCTCCAGGGTCTTCTTCAAGCAATAAAATTGAAATGGAATAATTTCTGCAATTCTAAACGTATATGTCTACAAAGAGAGATCTTAACAAATATGTACGTATTTAAGTGAAACAAACCGAAATGTCCTTTCTGAATTAAATGCTAACATAGTATTAAATAGCCAAAAAATCGGCCCTTTGTAAATATGTTGGCTATGTTGACCTCGTCTTACATATTTGGAATTTTAATATTTTTTTCCTACTTTCACTATAGACTTTTAAATTTTTACCATTCACTGTATGTGTGCATTACACCCAAATAAATATCATGCATATCAAAACCAGTTAATATAATGACTGTCTATATTTTCTGGTCTGTCCATTAGTCTAAATATTTTAACAGCTTTGAAACTAATAAATTTTACTGTTTGGCCTACAAATAGCAGCTACAAAAAAAAAAAGAAGAAATTAGGTAGCAATTTGCTGTAAATCAAGTAGAACTTGTGGTTAAATATTGTGAAATATTAAGCCCAGAAATATTTAAGAAAATTTAAAAAAATAATAATAATAATTTATGTTAAGAATAACATGTTCTGATATGAGTGAAGAAATAAGGACAAATGAGTCATAAATGTGAGTCACTGAAAAAGAAAATGGAAAGAAGGTGGATTGATAGTTTTGAGTTGGGTGTAATTGAAGATGTCAAAATTAAAATATGTGATTTAAACATTTTTAAATGCGTCAGTATTTTAAAATGGGGATACGTTATGGAGATAAAATATTAACATGATCATGAGTATTATAAATGATCAGTCACAAGTTTCTAATATCATAAATGTTGAGGAAGGATACTACATTGAGGAAGATTTTTTCTTAATTTCTATAAAAGATTTTTAAGGTGATCGATTTTTATTTCGGGCTTTTTTAGATTATATCTTACTCTTGTCCCAGTGATCACTAGTCAAAAGATTACATCTCAATGTCTTCTGTGGAATTTGCGGTAATGTGGAAGAATTTCCTCTAACATTGTGTCCCATTTTTTTGTCTTGTTTTACCAAAGTCCGGATATGGCTTTTAAACTCTAACCTTGGTAAGATTATCCACGATCATTTGTCATTGTATCTGTTATATTCTTGCCTGTACAAATCTTTAACTAAGTTTAGGTCTCGCATAAAAATAATACTACGAAGTTATATTTCTACATTTCAGGCAGCTGTACTACCGGTGCTGATCTATCTACGTTTACCCGTTAACCATAATATAACATTTTTTCTTATAATCTAATTAATAATCCCTAACTCAATTAAATTTGTTCAGATCCATTTTAACAAGCATAGGAAATATGGCATTAAAGAACTGAGATCGCCAAGATTCCATAAGAAATTTTGATAGAACTTTGAAGTTTAATTTTTTAAATCTTCAAAGTGTCGAGATTTTTTTTAAGCTTTTCATTTTTTTTTTTCCTGATCCCAA
>PYHX02000495.1:80014863-80096615 GCA_004302925.2 Cochliomyia hominivorax | reverse complement strand
AATATTATATTCGGCTGTGCCGAAATATCAATACCCTTCACCAGAAATGATTCGTACATACAAACTAACACATACACTCACAAAGGTATACAATATAAGATTTATAAAGATTTTCTTAAATAAAACACAGAAACATTTAATGAGTCATAAAATGAATTATATTTATACCCTACAACGCCATAGTTAGGCCCATACAGATGTCCTACCGGAATGGGGTTAAGAACTTTAAGGTCATTAAATTCCGAAATAAAAAGCGATTTCAACAAAATTTAACAAAAGTAAGTATTATAATACACTAAATCGATGTGCCAAATTATACGAGGAGCGATCCATTACTTTTTATAGCTCTCATATTAGCCCTCTTCCAAATATCACTTTGTAGGGCATAAATCTGACATTAACGCTTGTATTGTAATAACATCCTGGTCAAATTAAGATAAATTTTAAAATCGTTGTTCGAAATTATACGAGGGTCGGTCCATCATATCTTCAAATTCCGTTTCAATCCATAAATTTCAAATAAACGTTAGTTTTACAATATGGTACTGGACACTTAGAAATATATTAGAAAAGTAAATTTTACGAGAGTCGTTCATAAAAATTTCGTAGTCATAGAATATAAAATACCCTCCAAAAATGTGGTGTAGGGAATTATATAGTCGACTGTAACATTTTTAATTATTTCAGTTATAACTTTTTTTCTACTGAACCGATTAACTCCATATTAAAGCAAAAAACAAACATAAAAATTTGTCGATTTATAATTGACAATTTTCTTCCCTTGAATTTACAGTTAGCCTCAGATATCTGTCTATATCTGTTTTATAATACTGATTTTTAATGGGAAATTTCTCAGAACTATAAAAATTAATCTGAGATAATTCCTTCTCTACGTTACACACGAAATGACAAAGTTTATATACTCCCTTCACCACTTGTCATGGTGGAGGGTACAAAAATAAGCAAATAATTATAATTAAGTTGTTTACAATAAATAATCATAAAAGAAACCAAAACAATGAAAAACTTTTATTTATTTTTGTTTACCCGGGCATTTGAGTGAAAGATCACTAAAAAAAGTTCAATTAACTTTTGGGGTAAAAAATGACAACAATAATGAGTAAAATTTTTTTTCGTAGGTGACCGGAAGTGGACTCTAGACTATTCTTTATAATGATGCTTAGCATCCGTTAGTTGGTGATTCTTATGTTTATGCTTTTTTAAGGGTTAACAAGTCATTTGTTCAATTGGCATTTAATCAAAAATTTTCTAGACTGAAATCAGAATCTATCACATGCTCTTTTATCTAAATGAAGAAAAAAGGGCTTGTTTTTATAACCTATAACGAAGGAGCAAGTCTTTTCAAATGGACACATAAATAAAATTTTAGTGTAAACGTCGAACAAATAGTCTTTAATATTATATCTAGTATATACTATAGACTGTTACCTAGTCTATAATGTAGACTAGTTTCTTATCTACATTTTAGACCTATTTATAATCTATATAATAGACTAGTTCCTGATCTATATTATAGACCAGTTCTAAGTTTATATTATAAACTAGTTTCTAGTCTATATCATAAACTCAAGTCTATATTATTATCTAATTTTTAGTCAATATTATATACAAATTGTAGTTCTAGTCTATATTATAGACTAATTTATATTCTATATTACAGACTACTTTATAGTCTATATTATAGACTACTTTATAATCTATATTATAGACTACTTTATAGTCTATATTATAGACTACTTTATAGTCTATATTATAGACTAGTTTATAGTCTATATTATAGACTAGTTTATAGTCTATATTATAGACTAGTTTATAGTCTATACTATAGACTAGTTTATAGTCTATATTATAGACTAGTTTATAGTCTATACTATAGACTAGTTTATAGTCTATACTATAGACTAGTTTATAGTCTATATTATAGACTAGTTATAGTCTATACTATAGACTAGTTTATAGTCTATATTATAGACTAGTTTATAGTCTATACTATAGACTAGTTTATAGTCTATATTATAGACTAGTTTATAGTCTATATATAGACTAGTTTATAGTCTATATTAGATAGTTTATAGTCTATATTATAGACTAGTTTATAGTCTATACTATAGACTAGTTTATAGTCTATATTATAGACTAGTTTATAGTCTATATTATAGACTAGTTTATAGTCTATATTATAGACTAGTTTATAGTCTATATTATAGACTAGTTTATAGTCTATATTATAGACTAGTTTATAGTCTATATTATAGACTAGTTTATAGTCTATATTATAGACTAGTTATAGTCTATATTTAGACTAGTTTATAGTCTATATTATAGACTAGTTTATAGTCTATATTATAGACTAGTTATAGTCTATATTATAGACTAGTTTATAGTCTATATTATAGACTAGTTTATAGTCCTATATTATAGACTAGTTTATAGTCTATATTATAGACTAGTTTATAGTCTATATTATAGACTAGTTTATAGTCTATATTATAGACTAGTTTATAGTCTATATTATAGACTAGTTTATAGTCTATATTATAGACTAGTTTATAGTCTATATTATAGACTAGTTTATAGTCTATATTATAGACTAGTTTATAGTCTATATTATAGACTAGTTTATAGTCTATATTATAGACTAGTTTATAGTCTATATTATAGACTAGTTTATAGTCTATATTATAGACTAGTTTATAGTTCTATATTATAGACTAGTTTATAGTCCTATATTATAGACTAGTATAGTCTAATACTAGACTAGTTTATAGTCTATTATTATAGACTAGTTTATAGTCTATATTATAGACTAGTTTATAGTCTATATTATAGACTAGTTTATAGTCTATATTATAGACTAGTTTATAGTCTATATTATAGACTAGTTTATAGTCTATATTATAGACTAGTTTATAGTCTATATTATAGACTAGTTTATAGTCTATATTATAGACTAGTTTATAGTCTATATTATAGACTAGTTTTATGAGTCTATATTATAGACTAGCTTTGTAGTCAGGATATTATAGAGCTAGTTATAGTCCTATATATAGACTAGTTATAGTACTATATTTATAGACTAAGTTTATAGTCTATATTATAGACATAGTTTTATAGTCCTATATTATAGACTAGTTCTATAGTCTATATTATAGACTAGTTTATAGTCTATATTATAGACTAGTTTATAGTCTATATTATAGACTAGTTTATAGTCTATATTATAGACTAGTTTATAGTCTATATTATAGACTAGTTTATAGTCTATATTATAGACTAGTTTATAGTCTATATTATAGACTAGTTTATAGTCTATATTATAGACTAGTTTATAGTCTATATTATAGACTAGTTTATAGTCTATATTATAGACTAGTTTATAGTCTATATTATAGACTAGTTTATAGTCTATATTATAGACTAGTTTATAGTCTATATTATAGACTAGTTTATAGTCTATATTATAGACTAGTTTATAGTCTATATTATAGACTAGTTTATAGTCTATATTATAGACTAGTTTATAGTCTATATTATAGACTAGTTTATAGTCTATATTATAGACTAGTTTATAGTCTATATTATAGACTAGTTTATAGTCTATATTATAGACTAGTTTATAGTCTATATTATAGACTAGTTTATAGTCTATATTATAGACTAGTTTATAGTCTATATTATAGACTAGTTTATAGTCTATATTATAGACTAGTTTATAGTCTATATTATAGACTAGTTTATAGTCTATATTATAGACTAGTTTATAGTCTATATTATAGACTAGTTTATAGTCTATATTATAGACTAGTTTATAGTCTATATTATAGACTAGTTTATAGTCTATATTATAGACTAGTTTATAGTCTATATTATAGACTAGTTTATAGTCTATATTATAGACTAGTTTATAGTCTATATTATAGACTAGTTTATAGTCTATATTATAGACTAGTTTATAGTCTATATTATAGACTAGTTTATAGTCTATATTATAGACTAGTTTATAGTCTATATTATAGACTAGTTTATAGTCTATATTATAGACTAGTTTATAGTCTATATTATAGACTAGTTTATAGTCTATATTATAGACTAGTTTATAGTCTATATTATAGACTAGTTTATAGTCTATATTATAGACTAGTTTATAGTCTATATTATAGACTAGTTTATAGTCTATATTATAGACTAGTTTATAGTCTATATTATAGACTAGTTTATAGTCTATATTATAGACTAGTTTATAGTCTATATTATAGACTAGTTTATAGTCTATATTATAGACTAGTTTATAGTCTATATTATAGACTAGTTTATAGTCTATATTATAGACTAGTTTATAGTCTATATTATAGACTAGTTTATAGTCTATATTATAGACTAGTTTATAGTCTATATTATAGACTAGTTTATAGTCTATATTATAGACTAGTTTATAGTCTATATTATAGACTAGTTATAGTCTATATTATAGACTAGTTTATAGTCTATATTATAGACTAGTATAGTCTATATTATAGACTAGTTTATAGTCTATATTATAGACTAGTTTATAGTCATATTATAGACTAGTTATAGTCTATATTATAACTAGTTTATAGTCTATATTATAGATAGTTTATACTCTTTTTACTAGTTATAGCAAAAATATTTTTATCTTATTATAGAACTAGTTGATAGCTAATTAAGTAGTTAGTCTATGACAGTTTAATATCTAATTTAGTGTTTATATTATAAAAGCTTTTTCTAATTTTAGTTTATAGTTTATTTTTTTAATAATAGAAATAGACAAAATAGACTAAACAAAATATAAAGACTATTTATAGACTAAATTTTATACCAAAACAATTTTACAATACCAATCTAAAAAAAATACAAAAGAAGTATAAATTAAAGACTATTTACTGATAAAGAAGTATTTCACATAAAAGTTTAAACATATTTCTTTATGTCATATGTAAGAACAGTATTTTGTCATAAAGAATTTGCATAAATACCCTATATACTCCTTTTATATTTTATAGTTAAATGAAACATGACTGGTTTATAGTTCTCATCATAGACACTAAAAGCCTTTTCATAGTCGATACTATCGGCCTGTTTATAGTCCAAACTATAGACAAGTTCCAATATTTCATATTATAGACTGAGTTTTGTTTAACACTAAAGTTTACTTTTTTATACTATAGAATAGTTCATAGTACTATAGACTATTTTATAGTTCAGATTATAAACTAGTTTATAGCTCAAACTATAGATAAGCTTCTAATCCATAATATTGTCTACTATAAAATCTATTTAATAGACTAGTTTATTTGTTGTCTTATAGGCTAATTTATTGTCTCTATTATGGACTCAATATTATTGACTACTAGAGTAGTTAATTACCTATACTTTAGGCTTGTTTCTAGTCCACATTATATACTAGTTTCTAATCTATACTATAGGCTAGAATCTATTCTATATTATAGTTTCTAGTCTTTATTATACTTTTTAGTCTATATTATAAAGTAGTTTCTTGTTAATATTATAGACTAATTTTTAGTCTAAAATGTAAATAATTTTTCTTTTATAATAAGACTAGTTTCCAGTATGTATTATAAACTAATTTCTGGTCTATAATTAATCTAGCTTCTACTCAATATTATAGACTATTTTCTTGTCCATATGATCTACTTTATATTGACAGACTAATTTTTTATCTATTTTATAAGACTAGTTTCTAGTCTACATTATAAATTAGAAATTAGTTATATTAAAGAATATTTTCTAGTCTTTACTATAGACTAGTTTCTGATCTGTATTATAGATCAGTGTCTATTTTATATTATAGATTAATTTTTAGTCTATATAGTCTTATTTTTGGTCTTTATTATGGACTAATTTCTCGTCTATATATGATTAGTTTTTACTCTATATTATAGAATTTTTCTAGTCCATATTTTATTCATATTATAAACTTGTTTCTAGTCTTTATTATATTTTCTATATAGACTATATTCTTATAGTATTACAAACTAGTTTTTTAGTTTATATTTTAGACTAGTTTTATTCCATTTTATAGGCCAGTTTCTATACCATATTATAGACTAGTGTTTAGTTCATACTATAAACCAGTTTCTAGACCAGTTTCTTTTCTATATATAGACTATATTCTTATAGTATGACGTAGTTTCTAATCTATGTTAAAGAACAGTTTCTAATCTATGCTATTGACTAGTTATAATATAAACTAGTTTTTAAGAATATTTTATCGACTAGGTTTTTAGACAGTTTCTTGAATTTAATTTATGCGCAGATATTTTCCTTCACGCTTTGAAACTTTCTAGAGTATTGTAGTTGCATATGAAAGACAAAACTAATTCACCACTTATGGTGAGTAGTGTGAAATGAAAACAAACAGAATTGAATTCAACTGAACTGAAGTGAATGAATAAAAGAGAGTAAAAGAAACGGGCCAAGAAATAAATAAACAATTTGATTTTTGGTTGATCGTATAAATAAAACTTGTAAGATATTTTTCTTTTGTTCAACAAATAAAATTTTTGTGTTTTTCTTTCTTTTTTTTTTTTTTTTTTTGTATAAAATGAAAATTACGATAAAAGTTTTGCTCACTTTTGTCTCGGCAATCAAACGGAAAAGAAGTGGTTGTTTTTGAAAAAATGTTCTAAAAATCACCACATTAAACGAAAACGGTTACAAAAAAAGTTTTGAAAATAAAATTTTCAATATTTAATAAAGAAAAGCAAACACGTGAATTTTAAACTGAAAAAATATATTGAAAATATTAAAAAATACTGAATGAAATTTTTTTACGTTATAAAATTTTTGCTCATTTTTTTGAATTGAAATAAGAAAAAAATAAAAAAAGAAATTTATTGAAAATAAAGAAATAATTAATAAAAACCATAGAGAATTTTAATAACGACAACATTTTCGTTAAGAACGTTGAAGTGAAAGATATAAGAAATCTTAAAAAAATTACAAAAAAAAAAAAATAAAAATAAAATTAAATTAAAAAAATTTTAAAAAATTAAAATAAATATTTTTTGAAATTAAAATTAGCAAAATAATTAAAATAACAAATTTTTATTTCAAATAAAAAGTGTTATAATTTCCAAAATAAAGTTACTTAACTTTCAGTGATTACTTTACTTTATAAAAACCCCAACTTACCGTTACTTTATAACAATTTTAATATAATTCATATTGATTACGTACGTGATACGTAATTTTCGTTTTCGATTTTAACCGTTAATGCGTTTATTGTTTGATTCGAAATAAATAACAAATTCGTGTTTCTTATTTGCTGTTAAAAAAAAATTCAGCTTAAATTAAATAAATTTTGAAAGAACGTAAAAAAATAAACTGCATTTATTTATCAAAGAAACAATAAAACACAAATAAATAAATAAATAAATAAACACTTAATTTAAATAATAAAGAAGCCATTCAAAAATATAACTAAGAAACTATGGATGTATCACATGAATTGGGTGCTTTACGTTTTGTTGTGGTAAGTTTATGTGAAACGTAACGTAATTCATCTAAACGAAACACTTTCAATTTATTATAATTTTAAATTCAAAATAAAACCGTTATATTTGAAAGAGAGAAAAATGAATGCAAATTTTATGTCTTCATATTTTGAAATTAAATTTGATTAAGTTATAATAAATTAACTTAATTTTGTTATATGACTTTTAAACGAAACAATCCGGCTCGTAGGACCCTTACTTGGAGTTTTTATTTGGTATAAATTCCCAACACAATATACAATACTGTAGTTGGCCCTTATTATTATTTAGGATATGCGATTTTAAAGCAACCGATTCCTAAGACCTTGTTGGACTTGTTATTGAAAAATAAATGCTTTGAATTTTATTTGGAATAAAACCTTACGTTATCTGTCAGTGAACTGAATATATCACCCGGATTTAAATAGAATTTTATTTAAAATTAGTCTTATCAAACACAATTAATCATCCAACTCGTAGAACCATTAAGCGTAATTTTATGCAAATATAATCCCTTTTATTTTTTGACGCAATAAAGCATCCAGTTCCTAAGACTCTTAAGGGTAATTTTATTTTAATCTAAGCTCATGTTCTTGTAAATGCATCGCTTAATGGACTTATTATTTAACGGAATATAATCCGGCTTGAGGAACCTCCGTTAGTTGGGAGAAAAATGTCATTTTATGTTTCATATTTTTGAAATTAAATTTGATTAAGTTATAATAAATTAACTTAATTTTGTTATATGACTTTTAAACGAAACAATCCAGTTCGTAGGACCTTTAATTGGAGTTTTTATTTGGTATAAATTCTCAACACAATATACAATACTGTAGTTGGCCCTTATTATATTCGAGCTCCTAAGACTCTTTAAGTGTAAAATTTATTTTAATCTAAGCTCATGTTCTTTTTGTAAATGCATCACTTTAATGAACTTATGATTTTTAACGCAATATAATCCGGCTTGAAGAACCTTTTAAACGATTGATTTCATTTAAACGTTGCTAGTCTTTTGACGGAACTAAATTATTCCAGCTTGTAGGACCCTTAATCGTAATTTTACATAAATAAAATCTAAAGTTTTTACTCCAATTTAAGATCTGACTTTGAAGACCTTTAGTTAGAAATTCATCTGTTGATAGACTAATGATATTAATCTTTTGACATAATCCGGTTCGTAGAACCTTTGAATGGAATTTTTTTGTAAAACTAAACCTCAGATGCTGAACATTAAATAAAATTGAACATAACCTGTTTGTTGGAAATTTATTTAAGAATGAACTTTAAAATTTAGTCTCCAATTCGAAGGACCTTTAAGAGGAATTTTTATTTGAAGCTGGACGAAAATATTTACTTTCACTTGGAATTTTATTTATGTAAAATGTCATTTAATACAATATAGCTTCCGATTTGTGGATCTTTAAATGAAATATTTTGAAAATAGACTTATGATTCCAAGCATTTAATACAATCTAGCATCTAGCTTGTAAGACCGTTACTTACATTTTATTTGGATCCATATCACCAGCTTACAAGACCTTTAAATGAGATTTTATTTTTTCTATATCTTATAGGACAAAGTATTTCAAGCATCTCAGGTTCAAAACTGACTACAGACAAAAAATGTGAAAAGGATTTTTTGGATTATGATTTTTTTTAATTTATTCAGATCTTTTCTCTAAAATTTATTAAGGTCCAGCTCGTAGGACCTTTAGGGATTTCAACCGACCTTTTTTTTCTTAAAAAACTATGAAGATCTTCTTGACCAAGAAATATTATAAGGAAAGCCGAAGAACGTCGATAAAAAACTCAAGAGAATGGTCAGTTTGTGCTGCTATCCCAACTCTTTAGGAAGTAGTGGAAATTAAAATTTAGCCAGGTCTCCACCCCCTACATATCGCACAGAGATTGTTATTTTATTCAAAGAAAGATTCTAAACTTTAATATTCTAGAACTGAGCTTAATCGGACCATTTATCCACTTCTAAACTCCAATATTCTAGAACCGAACTGCAGCAGACCATTCATCCACCTTATCTGAAATTAAATTAAATTAAATTAAATTAAATTAAATTAAAAGTCATTAAAGAAACCGAAACTTAGCTGAGAAATAAACATCAACAGGCGAGCTTGTTGAGGTCCTATACCCTCTAAGGAGGCTGAGTGATCTCCAGGGTTCTTCTTCAAGCAATAAAATTGAAATCGAATAATTTCTGCAATTCTGAACGTATAGGTCACAAAGAGAGATCTAAACAAATGATGTATGTATTTAAATGAAACAAACTGAAATGTCCTTTCTGAATTAAATGCTAACATAGTATTAAATAGTCAAAAAATCGGCCCTTGTGTATATGTTGGCTATGTTGAACCTCGTCTTACATATTTGGAATTTTAATATTTTTTTTCTACTTTTCACTATAGACTTTTAATTTTTACCATTCACTGTATGTGTGCATTACACCCAAATAATTATCATGCATATCAAAACCAGTTAATATAAATGACTGTCTATATTTTCTGGTCTGTCCATTAGTCTAAATATTTTAACAGCTTTGAACTAATAAATTTTACTGTTTGGCCTACAAATAGCAGCTACAAAAAAAAAAGAAGAAGAAGAAATTAGGTAGCAATTTGCTGTAAATCAAGTAGAACTTGTGGTTAAATATTGTGAAATATTAAGCCAGAAATATTTAAGAATTTAAAAAAAAAATAATAATAATTTATGTTAAGAATAACATGTTCTGATATGAGTGAAGAAATAAGGACAAATGAGTCATAAATATGAGTCACTGAAAAAGAAAACGGAAAGAAGGTGGATTGATAGTTTGAGTTGGGTGTAATTGAAGATGTCAAAATTAAAATATGTGATTTAAACATTTTAAATGCGTCAGTATTAAAAATGGGGATACGTCATGGAGATAAAATATTAACATGATCATGAGTATTATAAATGATCAGTCACAAGTTTCTAATATCATAAGTGTTGAGGAAGAATGCTACATTGAGAAAGATTTTTTCTTAATTTCTATAAAAGATTTTTAAGGTGATCGAACTTTATTTCGGGCTTTTTGAGATTATCTTATTCTTGTCCCAGTGATCACTAGTCAAGAGATTACATCTCAGAGTCTTCTGTAGAAAGGGCGGTAATGTGGAAGGATTTCCTCTAACATTGTGTCCCATTTTTCGTCTTGAGGAACTCTGTTTTACAAAGTCCGGATATGGCTTTTAAACTCTAACCTTGGTAAGATTATCCACGATCATTTTCCATTGTATCTGTTAGATTCTTGCCTGTACAAATCTTTAACTAAGTTTAGGTCTCGCATAAAAATAATACTACGAAGTTACATTTCTACATTTCAGGCAGCTGTACTACCGGTGCTGATCTATCTACGTTTACCCGTTAACCATAATATAACATTTTTATTCTTATAATCTAATTAATAATCCAAAATCAATTAAATTTATTCAGATCCATTTTAACAAGCATAGGAAATATGGCATTTAAGAACTGAGATCGCCAAAATTCCATAAGAAATTTGATAGAACTTTGAAGTTCAATTTTTTAAATCTTCAATGTGTCGAGAATTTTCTTTTAAGCTTTTCAATTCTTTTTTCCTGATCCCAAGTTGATCAAATAATTAATTTGGAATATTAACTTTTTTGATACGAAAAAGATACGTAGCACCAAATTGATTATAATATGTACTGTATTTTAAAATCTTCGATATTTTATAAAAACTTTGAGTAATTTTCAGTTTTCTTTTCACAAGAATTAGAATATTGTTCATGCTGATCTTGCATTCTGACTCTGTTCTCTCTCTGTTTCTAAAGCTAAAAACTAGAAAGCATTTTCAAAATAGCACCACAAAAAAAACGAACCGGACTATTTGATACGAAAAGTTAAAGTTAATGCAGGTTTTAAAACATAAAGGCCTAAAAAGCCCTGTCAGGAAATCTGCTAAAAAATTTAGAGACCAAAAGCAGAGCACGGAAATTGAAGTCAAGTTTTTCTAACGGATGAGGAAAAGTATGCTCTGGCAATTTTTTTCGCAACTTCCTGGTTAAAAATTGTATGTAGCAGACGTTCGATGGTATGTGAAAGAAAGTTTAGGACCCATAAGCTGTCAAAAGTTCCAACATGTTCATGGTATGACAAGCAATATGCAGTTGCGCCAAAAGAAGCCAATCATACAACAGGATCTATATATAATACCGATATTGACATTAAGGAATATATACATAAAAGGGTGATTCCATTAATAAGACTTCGTAACGTGTCCACTTTATTTTTGGCCTCACATGGTATCCTGTGATTATGATAAACAAGCCCTTGCGTGGTACAAAACATATAATTTGTTTTTTATACCAAGAGCATATACTTCAAAACTGCATGAGGCTAATGACCAGTGGAGCGATATTGAGCTCTTGTTAAAAGAGAATTGAAGAACACAAAAGAGATGTCCAAAAGTATGGAAGATTTAAACGCATATGGACTACCTGTTGTAGTAAAGTGATTGAAATATTAAATCAAATAAAAAATGTTGAAAACTGGCCTTTTACCAGTTGTGCTTTGCTGCACAAACATTCCTCCTCACACCAAGAACTCGAATCGAAATTTCACAAATTGTAACGTGTTCTACATTTTGGTTCACCTAAAATAGTTTCTTGATAAAGTGATTGCGATCAATTTGAAAATTCTCGCTGTTCTTTAGATATTCGATTATCAAAATTTGCTTTGTATGGGAGCTACCTCTCTACCTGATTCTATCCGCTCCAAATATTGCCTTGTAAAATAGTTCCATGAAAAAGTTATTGGGCCAAATTTGAAAATTCTTGATGAAGTGGTTGTTTAGATATTTCTTTCTTTCTTTGTATGGGGGCTATCACTCCCTCTGATCGTTCGTCCGTTCAACGTTTGTCAAGTAAAACAATTCTTGAAGAACTGACTGAAACAAAATTTGAAAATTCTCTCTCTTGAAAATTGTAAACATGGATTATCACTAAATGGCTTTGGAATGCTGATATTGCCTTTTGTCTATATCGCACTATACAAATTTTTGGATAAGACACAAAGTTGATAATGACGTAGGGTATAAATGATATGTTATATAAAGCTATCTTAATTGTTTTTTTGTCTACTAAATGTTTTATGATTATTTCTTAATTTTTTTAATAACATAATTTAATAAATAACTACATTTCTTTAAAAATGAGGTTATAAACGATATAAATATATTTATTTTCTTCTTTTTTTAATTTATAACAAATAAATTATTTCAAGCAGACAAAAAAACTCTTATTTAATTATTTTATTACCTGCTGTGAACTGTTTTTTCCTGATTTTCTATACATTTCATGAAATGAACTTTTTATCTTGAACATAAATTATGCACTTTTTTCTCTCGGTTTCTTGAGATTTTATTTTGAATTTCTATACAAAAGATTTCCCATCATTTTCTAAATATTTCTTCTATTGTGTTTGGAATTGAGTTGAATTTGTTTGTCTGTAATTAATTATCTACCAAAAGTGTTACCCTAAACTTTCTCTCTGGTGGATAGATAATGGTTGATATTCCACAAAAACCAGATGAACTTTTTTTTCTATGTGAAAAGTTTTATAATTATAAAAAGTTAGTGGGAGATTTTTTTATTTAAATTATAATCATTTACAAATTATTAAAAATTGCAACAATAAAATAAAGCAAGGTTGAAAGCTTGCAAAATGCTGAAGATCATTATTAATGGGGTAACTAATTTATAGTTTGGACTGAGACACAAATACCCCTCAAAGTCAAGGTCTCTTTAATACTATCAAGTTTTATAAAATTTCCCAAAAGCTTCCTCATATATATCTGACCTCTGTGTGGTGCCACACAAATTGCAGACGGTTATAAATTAATTATTTTCATTTTATGATTTTAAAGTTTGATTCGAAATTCTTTTAACAAAAGCTTCAAATGTCTGAGCTTCAATATTAAGCTTTTAAAGTTTAAGACACATACTATAGCATAGATTTCTACCTTGAGATATATAGCATTTCTTTCAACAAAGTTCCTCTTACAAATGTCTGAAAGCTTTTTATTACCAAAAAACCTTAAACTTAAGCTTTATATTTTCTAACGAACTGAAAAGCTTTTCTTATGAAATCTTTTTATTATCCAAAAACTTTAGCTAAATGTTTTTATTTTTAATGGCTGAAAGCCATTATTAATTTTGAACTCTTTGATTTGAACTCGATTGTAAGAATCATTAGAATTATGGTTTCCAGATTGATTAACCAGAATCTGCTACCAAATATACCGCTTGGGAAAGATCTTTTAATTTACAATATACACTGAACCAAATAACGTAGGTAATATTAATGAATAATTTTCGTAGAACTTTAACGAAAAAAAGGTATTCAATATGAATAATGTGAATAATATTTATTCAAATTAACCTCATTTTTATTAATGAAATTATATTGACTATTTTTGTCATTTGAAGAATTAACCAAAAATTAACGAAAATTTTCGTTATGATGAATAAAAGTTTTGTTGGCTTCTCTACAATTCTAACCTTTTACTACCTTTTTTGGTTCAGTGTAGTATGAAGATGGTTTATTTCAAAGCTGCTATAATTTAAGAAGTATTAAAGTAGAAACTATTTTTAAACTCTTGTTTAATTTGACTTTATGTGAGATCACTTTATGTAAGATCAAAGATAAACTATATGTAGCATTCCACGTTTAAGCGCTACATTTAAATTATTAAATAATTTATGTTAAATAAAAAAGCGTGAAATTTGTTAAATACAACTGAGTTATTGTGTAACAAATTAATGATCTTCAATTTGATCACTAAAACAAACACTTTCTTTAAAACAAAAGTTATAGTCTCGACTATAGACTAGTTTATAGTCTCGACTATAGACTAGTTTATAGTCTCGACTATAGACTAGTTTATAGTCTCGACTATAGACTAGTTTATAGTCTCGACTATAGACTAGTTTATAGTCCTCGACCTAGGTTAGTCCGACTAGTTTTATAGTCTCGACTATAGACTAGTTTATAGTCTCGACTATAGACTAGTTTATAGTCTCGACTATAGACTAGTTTATAGTCTCGACTATAGACTAGTTTATAGTCTCGACTATAGACTAGTTTATAGTCTCGACTATAGACTAGTTTATAGTCTCGACTATAGACTAGTTTATAGTCTCATATAGACTAGTTTATAGTCTCGACTATAGACTAGTTTATAGTCTCGACTATAGACTAGTTTATAGTCTCGACCATAGATCTAGTTTACTAGCTCGACTATAGCTGTTTATAGTCTCGACTATAGACTAGTTTATAGTCTCGACCTATAGACTAGTTTATAGTCCGACTATAGACTAGTTTTATAGTCTCGACTATAGACTAGTTTATAGTCTCGACTATAGACTAGTTTATAGTCTCGACATAGACTAGTTTATAGTCTCGACTATAGACTATTTATAGTCTCGACTATAGACTAGTTTATGTCTCGACTATAGACTAGTTTATAGTCTCGACTATAGACTAGTTTATAGTCTCGACTATAGACTAGTTTTATAGTCTCGACTATAGACTAGTTTATAGTCTCGACTATAGACTAGTTTATAGTCTCGACTATACGACTAGTTTTATAGTCTCAGCTATAGACTAGTTTATAGTCTCGACTATAGACTAGTTTATAGTCTCGACTATAGACTTAGTTTATAAGTCTCGACTATAGACTAGTTTATAGTCTCGACTAATAGACTAGTTTATAGTCTCGACTATAGACTAGTTTATAGTCTCGACTATAGACTAGTTTTATAGTCTCGACTATAGACTAGTTTATAGTCTCGACTATAGACTAGTTTATAGTCTCGACTATAGACTAGTTTATAGTCTCGACTATAGACTAGTTTATAGTCTCGACTATAGACTAGTTTATAGTCTCGACTATAGACTAGTTATAGTCTCGCTATAGACTAGTTTAGTCTCGACTATAGACTAGTTTATAGTCTCGACTATAGACTAGTTTATAGTCTCGACTATAGACTAGTTTATAGTCTCGACTATAGACTAGTTTATAGTCTCGACTATAGACTAGTTTATAGTCTCGACTATAGACTAGTTTATAGTCTCGACTATAGACTAGTTTATAGTCTCGACTATAGACTAGTTTATAGTCTCGACTATAGACTAGTTTATAGTCTCGACTATAGACTAGTTTATAGTCTCGACTATAGACTAGTTTATAGTCTCGACTATAGACTAGTTTATAGTCTCGACTATAGACTAGTTTATAGTCTCGACTATAGACTAGTTTATAGTCTCGACTATAGACTAGTTTATAGTCTCGACTATAGACTAGTTTATAGTCTCGACTATAGACTAGTTTATAGTCTCGACTATAGACTAGTTTATAGTCTCGACTATAGACTAGTTTATAGTCTCGACTATAGACTAGTTTATAGTCTCGACTATAGACTAGTTTATAGTCTCGACTATAGACTAGTTTATAGTCTCGACTATAAACTAGTTTGTAATCTCGTCTATGAACAAGTTCCAATTCTTGTTTATTAACAAGTTCATATTCTCGTCTATAAATAAGTTCATAATCAAGACTGCAGTTAAGTTTTTAGTCGAGATATAGACAAGTTTATATTCCAGACTATAGACAAGTTATAATGTACGAAGGTAGGGTACAACATTTCAATATATAAAAAACCGACTATTTAGAAATTGTAAAATAAATTTAACATATTAACTTGTCGCACATTCGTAATATTTGTGTTTGGGCCAACAAGCAAATGAAAATACCGGCTAAAATAAAAAATAAAAACAACACAAAACGACGCCATTTCTGAGGCATCAATGTACGATAAACTGAAAATAATACACACCCGCTCGACGCCACACACTTTTAACCTCGTTGACGGTCAAAGCCAATGTGAATAGAAAATTCATTAAAAGATGACAAAAAATGCAAGAAATGAAAAAGAAATAAGTTTGTTCTACTTGAGAGCGTGTGATGATGATGATGATAATGATGATACCACATTTCAATTGTGGCAAACAGGTCTTATTTTTTGGTTGATATCTTCTTGTTTATAACGTTATACAGGTAATGCCAATTAAAAGAGGCAAGTAAATAAAATTAGGTTATGATCAATTTTGATTATCCTACACTAAATGTTGCTATACGTTTCAGTAAAATTTTATATCTGATTTATAAAAGAAATTGTTTAAGGTTGTTGTATTTATAGACCCGTAACCGATTATTTGCGGGTTATGTCAATAACAAACACTTCGATCACATTTTATGAGCGTATATTTTGTTTTTATTTTGGATTATATATTTTTAAATTTTCCAACTTATCTATATAATATTTGAACCAGCTCTATCGGAAAATTTGTTATTTCAATATAGAATTTAGAGCCAATTCTGAAATTCCTCTTTAAACTTCTTTGATAGAGAAAAATATATATCAGATTCTTAACAAAGAAAGTCTTTTAAATATCGAACAGCTGATGTTCAGCAGACTGGTAGGGTATATGTATCTCCATTTTTATCACTCACTGTAATAAAATTTATTTATTTTCCTGTTATTCTTAATGTAAATCTTATTAAAAATAAAATGTTTCTTTTAAGACATTAAATGAAAAATAAATAATAAAGAAAATTAAATTTTATAAAAAGAATTATGTGGTAAAAAATGTTTGTAGCAAAAAAATTTTTTTTCGGTCTTAATTTTTTGGCATCATACCACATGTGGCGGTTAATTCGAAAAATTCAATTCAATTCACCACAGAAAAATAATATAAAAATAAGAGAACTCAATACATTTGTCTTTAATTTAAATAAAATATAAAATTCTTACAAAACAAAAACAAATTGATATAAAATGGTCAAGTGTTCGGGCGACAGGCGCTGAATGAGCTACAAAGAAATCTGGGAAAATACACTGAAATCAGATTAAATGCTCACACGATTTTTGCGTGTTTAAATAGAAAAAAAATTTTAAGAATTTCTCATAATTTATGTTAAAACATTTGGAGGAAAATTATTAAGAACATGGGAATTTTTATTATTGTCTTTTTTTAATATTGAGCAGTCAACATTCGTTTAAGGAAAAATGCGATTTTTAAATTAAAAACTGAAATATTGATACATTTTTAAAATAAAAGATTAATTACAGATTTGTTTTTTGTAGATAGTTTTTTTAGGAAAATGCAACTTTAGCAAATTTATAATGTTGTAAGCAAAACGAAAAATTTCAAAATTTTAAATATCTTGAACTCTTGAATTTCGTAAGATCACTTAAAAGATTTAGGAATAATAATAATAATAATAATAATAATAATAATAATAATAATAATAATAATAATAATCAGCAAATAAATATTTAATATTAAGTAAAACTTTTCTGTTTTATATCCTTCAAAGAACGGCAGGAACTTAAAATAATCTATTCCCAAGACCATTCAACTAATTAACTCAAATATCATTATTCCAGAGTCTTTAAATTGTAAAAAAAACCAGTCCAGTTTCATGTTTAAAGCAGTTTTCAACTTTGGGTTTATTTGTCCGGTTCGCAAGACCATTTTAATTGAAAACTTTAAGTGTTTAAAGATTTTAAGCTCTGTACAGTTAAAAGGATCATTAAATTGTAAATAGGTAAGTTCGCTATTTTTGTATGATTCGCAGGACCATTTAATTAGAAAAGACAGTAATAATAAGCAAATTCAGAACTTTAAAATTCCTAACCTTAATTGAAGTTTTTTCTTTGTACTGTAATTTCTTTTGATATGCTTAAGATCTTAAATATCCCGTTTCCATTTAAGTATAAAAATTAGTCCATTATACACTGGACTAATTTTTTATTGTTTTTAATCAAAGTTTAGTTTGAAGTTAATTACTTAAAGCAGTTTAGAAATTTTGATTTATTTATCCAGTTCGCAGAACCATTTATTTTTTTTATTTAATATAAATGAAGTTTGAAGTATGGGACTTTGTTATCCGGCTCAAAGGACCATTTAAATCTCGAGAATGTAAGAAAATGCAAACAAATTAAATTTGTTTTCGTTATATTGCCATTCAGTTTGCGATCCTTGCAGTAAGGACTTGAATTACTATATAACCTAAACGCAGGACAAAATTTATAAAGCGAGGAAAAGGTAAACAACAGATTAGGTTTAGTTATGCGGTTCGCTGGGCCAAAGACATGACATATTAAGTTGGACAAAAAACAACAATCACTTTTTAAAACCCCCAATTAGTACCGCGCCTTAATGGTTGCTCCTCCTTTTTTGATTATCTTTATTTTCCTTATTTTTCATTTCGTATTCAATTTCATTTCTATTTCCGGTAAAATTCTGTTTTTTTTAGTTTTTAGTTCTTTTTGCCAAATTTTCTATTATTTCTCTATTAAATACCTTTTTTCATTCATTCAAAAAAGTGAAATTGTCTTTTTAAGAAAAAAACTGCAATCAATTATCGAACAAATTTCGTTTCAATTTAATTGTTTCAATAAATAATTAAAATGGCTGTAAATTAATTAAATTTTTACTTGTTTATTTTTTCTGAAATCCCAAAATGTATTTAAATTATTTCTGATAACACAAAAATTATTTAATGAACCGTAAAAAAGCTGAAAATAAATTAAGAAAAACTATTTTGATTTGTATTTTTTTCACTTTGAGAAATTTTAAAAAATCCCATGAATTTTTCAGTATTAAAAGTGAATTCGGAAATTAAAGAAGCAATAAAATTTGTAATAGATTTGTAGCTATTAAAGTGAAAATCAATAAATAAACTTATTTTAAAAAATTGAACAAAAAATACCCGAATAAATAAATATTTGAAAAAAAAACGACGAAAAAGTAAGAAAAACTTGGAAAAATAAAACATTTTAGTTTTTAGTATCAAATAGAGATCATGTTTCTTAAACGTAAAGATCACTTTCTTAAACGTAAAGATCACTTAGTTATTTCACAAAAATGTTGAATATTTTGATTTGTAAGATATTTTCTAATACTTGTGATTTAATTTTAGAAGTTATATTCTTAATCGATTCTTAAAATCTCTCTTTAAATTCAAACTCCTTTTGATATTCGAAAAGATCTTACAGATCAAAATATCAGAAATGTTCTTATAATTTCCAATCAAGTGATCTTTTAATTTGAATTATCTTCATATTTGTATTAATCAAATATATAGTTTCTATAACTAAAAATTTCAAAATAAATATTCTTTATCTATACAGTCAGATTCACCCCTAAAAATTGATCCCAAATTGAACCTTTTTTGATTTTCAAAAAGATCCATTAGCTGTTAATTAATGAGGAAATATTAGCTTAAATTATATTATATCATTTGAGTCAGAATTGTATTATCTAATTTATTGAATATCCAGAAGTCAAGCGGATAAGAATATAAAATATGTAACCAGAAGTGAAACCTTTTGAGTGACCCTTATGATATGATCAAACATGAATTTATTTCTCTCTAAAAAATTCCCCCAAATAGTTTTCCATTAATCACAACCAGAACATACGACTTAGCATTTATTATAACAATCGAGTCAGAATGGAGTCCCTGAAGTTAATTAAATAGCCACTAATCAAGGGGATCCCAAGCAAGTGATCTTTTTTTGCCGAAATGATCATCTTATGGAATAATGCAGAAGTTCGATAACTTTCTTTTTTTCTGAAGAAAATAAGTTTTGAAAGTTATCGATTGTTGGTAAAAACTTTTAGTCAACAAGTTCCAAAATTACGATTGATATGAAAGAAGTCGAATACTGATGACGCTAAAGTGATGGTCTATATTTGATGAGATCAGAGGGTTGTTTTGTATTATGGGCTGTCAGACGTGTACTGAATACAATAACTTCGTTTGAAGAGAACATAATGAAGGTGTTAAAAAACTTTTTGGTCTGACTTACCAAATCAATGCTTAATGTGATCAGAAGATTATTTTGTATTATGAGCTGTTAAAATCGGTTCAGATAATCACTGGAATTATGTACTAAGAACAATTGATTCGCTTAAAAATTAGCATAATAATCTAAAGCGATATAATGTTCGTATTTTTAATCAAGTCCCAATAATAACCTAAAGCGGTCAATCACGAAGATCTAACAGTTGCGGTATGATGTTCGTTTTAGTTATTGCTCGGTTAACATGCTGTTGTAAAATTAAATCCAAGTCCAATATCTAGTTGTGAATAATTTCGAACTTTTTGTTAGTGGGAATTTAAAAATGTATCTGTAAAACTGATCATATCAGTATTCATTAAGCAAAGACATTAAGGGAAACATCGATATTGGAACAGGGGGTCTTATCATAAAAGTTCCCCCTTTTTTTAATTTATTGAGACAAACAATTTTTTAATTAAAAACCCCATTAAACATGATATATTTGTTTTCATTTTATCTATAATTTTTTTGAAATTTATTACGAAATACAAACATTGTTTTCTATAACGATCAACGATCCGATGTATTTAAAAACATATACATCTTGTTTCTATTTTGACTAAATATTTTAATTTTTTCTTTTCGAGGCTGAGGAGGCCTAACAGATGTTTCATCATAAATTGTATATGAGTAAAAGGAAAAAATTAGAAAAATATGAAATAAACAAGTAAGAAGTCGAGTCCGACTATCAAATTCCCTTCACCAATATCGTCGGTTAAAAATGGTGATTACAAAAAATTAATTAACGACCCTCGTATAGTTTAATTTTCTGATTTATTCTTAAGTGTGTGATACATTATTGTGGCATGATTTTTTCTGGGGACTGCAAGAATTTATGAACCGACCCTCGTATAATTTTGCACATCGATTTTTACTTACATTTATCTTAATTTTACTTATTATTATTTGAATACCAACGCATATGTGCAATTTTTGCTCTTAAAAGTTAAATTTGTATGGGACCTATGAGAAATAATGAACCGACCCTCGCATATTTTGGCACATCGTTTTAGAATATTGTTAGACTTACTTGTGCCAAATTTATTTTGTAATCGCTTTGTATTTAAAACTTTTGTGACCTCAAAACCCCATTCCGGGAAGAACATTTGTATGGGAGGTTTCAATTTCCAATTTCAATAGGCTTCGACCTGGGCCAAAATAGAACATGTACCAAATTTCCATCGAAATATTATGACAAATTGCGACATGTAGACTGTTCAAAACGTTTACATGGACAGCCAGCCCAACAGATAGAAAGATAGACAGAATCGACTAAGAAAGTGATCCCGAGTCAAACGGTATACTTAAAGGTGGGTCTAACACCATTTTTACTGCATGTTACAAACATCAGCACAAGCGCATAATACCCCAACCACCTTCGGAATTGTAGGGTATAAATGAAATGTAAAGAAAGAAAAACTAAGTGAAATTTTTGCATGAAATATAAAAGTCTTCCGGTCTTTTACTAATGATCTTGGTAGAAAATGACCTTCAGATAATGCCTCATGCTTAGCATATTTAATATGTTATTATATGCAATATGTATATTACAATAATGTAAAAATTAAAAAATAAAATATATTGTTCGAAAATAAAGGGGGAAACTACACTTAGAGAAATATGAAAAAATTTTATGGGATTAGAAATTCGAATTGAGTTTGTCCGGATCGCAGGACTATGTAAATAAAAAACTTCTAAATGAAAAGGTGCTAAAAATTGTTCTAGCGAATAAGAGATTAATTTTACTTTAAATTATTTACAGAAGATTAAATACTGAGCTTTATTTTTTCGGTTCGCAGCACCATTAATTAAATAAAATTTTGAAATACTTTATATTCAAAAGATCTTAGAAGTATTACATTTTTAAGTCTATAATGTGTAAGATCCTTGTGGTAACATCGGTGTAATATGCAGACCGAATTTTTGTATTTTTAAATCCATTTTATCTGAGATCCTTGTGGAAACAAAGCGGTCTTATATGTATATACTCAGATCTCCGAATTCTTTGTTTAGAAAAATATTAACGCGAACTATAAATTACGATTCAATTTATCTTAAATGTTTATATCAGATTACGAATAAAAAATATAAATTATATTATAAAAGTTTAATTATAGAAGATTTCTGATGTATCTGATATATTTTTTATATTCAGAAAATTTCAACTGGTCTCATTGACTTGGAAATGAATTAGCTTACTCCACTGCAGGTTTGTGTTTGTGCTGATGTTTGTAACTTACAGAAAAATGGCGTTATACCAACCTTTAAGTATACCGTTCGACTCAGAATCATTTTCGATTTAACGATGTCCGTCCATATGTCCGTCCGTCCGGCTGTCCATGTAAACGTTGTGAACACTCTACAGGTCGGAAATTTTGAGATATCTCGATGAAATTTGGTACATGTTATTATTTTCGCCCAAGCACGAAGCTTGTTGAAATTGACCATATTCGGTGCAATATTTCGAGTACCTCACATACAAATGTCCTCCCGGATTAAGGATTTAAGCTCATAACAGTCCTAAATAGAAAGCGAAATTTGGCAAGAATAAGTGATATGACATTCTAAAACAATGTGCTAAATTATACGAGGGTCGTTCTATTACTTTTATTCATTTTAAAACTTCTAAATTTTACAAAAATGTTCATTTCACCACAATATACTGTACACTTGAGAATAAATCAAAAAATAAAATTATACGAGGGTCGTTCATTAATGTTTCGTTACTACTATTTATAACCAAAATTGTGATATAGGGTACTACATAATCAAAGGAGAAATGTAAGATTTTGTTACAAATATTTGATTTGTGGTTTAAAATGTGAAATGAAAAAATTTAATAAAAAATATTAGTTTAATGTGAACTAAACTAGAGACCTTTTAATTTAATTTAAAAGGAAAATGTAAAAAATATATTTCATTTTCAATATTAGCCTAATATGAACTTGGCTACATTCAAATAAACCGAAATAAAACTTGCTGATCTAAAAAAACTACTTTCTGTCAAATATTAGCTTAATATGAAATTCAAAAGATCGACTCTTTAATAGTTTATAGGTGCCTCATCTAATTTTATATTTCTATATAATCTATATATTTCTATCTTCAGTTTTCCTTTAATTAAAAATACATTTTCTTTTCTTCAATTATTTTTCATTGGCATACCTTCCCATTATTTCTATATTATTTAATATAAATAATTTTGCATACATTTTTATTTTAATTAAAATATTTCTTACATGACGCAGTCAAATTTTTATACAAAAAACTACGACATTTTTGAATTTTAAGTTTTCATTATTAGACAAAAAGTGCTTTAAATAATTGTGGGTGTTCATTTTGCGATCTTTATGATATTTAAGTTAGTTGGTCTTAAGAAAAATATTTTTATTTTCATACTTTGAGATAAAACCGATTTATGTAGTTCTTTTTAAATCGAAATTTTTTTTTGCAAAAAATTGAAAATGACTCATCATCGATTGTTAAAATTTTGGCTGATAATTTAATTTGTTGAAATTTATGTACCAAAGTCAAATGTGTATTAAGTCAAATATTTAAAGATATATCATTTATAATGTATATCCACTGCGATATACTTAAGACAAATGTCATAATAATTTTTAAATTTTTCCTTCCGAAAGGCCTCCAGAACATTTGTCAAATTCTTCCTTCCAAAAGACCTCCAGTACTTTCTTCTTTAAGTAACTAACATTAGACTAAATTGGGGTAAAACAGAATATTTTAGTTTACGATAGAGATATGTATGTTCATAAATTTTGTTAAGAGCCATTACTCCTTGTAGGAATTAATATAGCTGTCACTTTTCGCTTTGTCAATGTCAGTCTTAATCTGTCAAAGTCTTCCATCCATATGCCTCTAGTACTTTCTCCAATTAAATTTTCCAATTGTGAAAGACCTCCTAGTCGGAACTCGTATCCCACTTACTTTTTACTCTTGTCAATGTCACTTCTCATCTATCAAAGTCTTCCTTTCAAAGGGCCCTAGTACTTTCTTCAGACTTTATTAACTGGCACTATCCTAAATTGGGCTATGAGATAATATTTTACTGTTCAATATGTTCATAAATTTTGTTGAGCTCCATTATTCTTTTTAGGAACTAAACTCATATCCTATCAACCTTTATCTGCAAGTTCGTCATAACTCAAAAGATATTTTTTTCCAGTGAATATATTCTTACTTTTTAATTGAAGAATATATTTTTTGTAATTATTCAATGAAACCTATATTTTAGTCCAATATAAAATATTTTGAAAAGCACTTTGGAACTTGGAGCTATAAATAATTTACAGGAAACATATTAACTGTATTTTAAACTATAATTCAGGCGTTATTTTTGACTATTGTTCAAACTAGATTTATGACTATATTTTAGACTATAGTCCAGACTAAAGAGTAGACTATTGTCCTTAGCTTAGACTACTGTCTTGACAATTGTCCACAGCTTAGTCAATTGAACTGACTATAGTTTAGACTACAGTTTAGGCTTTAGTCTAGACTTTGGTTTAGACCATTTTCCAGACTATAGATAAAAATATAGTCCAGACTATAGCTTAGAGTATAGTCCAGACTATATTTTTGACTGTAGTCCAGACTATACCCCAGACTAAAGTGTCAACAATTGTCCTTAGCTAAGACTTGTCAATTGTTAAGTCTTGTCTTGTCAATTGTACATAGATTAGTCCATAGTACTGACTGTAGTTTAGATTGTAGTCCAGATTATAGTTTAAACTATAGACCTGGTCGTATTTCTTGAAACTCTTGAATGAGGCCTATAATTTGGTCTACTTTCTTGAAAAGTACTTGTATACATCTTAACTGGGCCTGATAAGACGAGAGCCACTGGAAATTATTTGTCATATGTTCACTACAACTTTGCTTCTATACTGATTCGATAACTGTATGTCGTACCCATTTTTCGCAACTCGTTTCATTTTAAATAAAGAATTTAAAAAGTTCCTGGCTTGAATTTAATAGTTGACCTAAATACAGTCTTATTGGTATTTCTAGCCGACATAAATAACTTAATTTAATATAAAATATATTTTAAGTTCAAAAGTTTCGTACATAAATGAAAGATTGGAAATAAAGGAAACGAGAACTAAAAAATCGATATTTAAATAAAACAAATTTGATTCTAAAGCAATAAGTTTTCTACAATGACCTACAAATATCCATGAACAAAGCCATATTGGTGCAAATTGATTTAGTGGTTTATGAAAATTCAATCATTCATTTAGATTACATTTGTACTTTCAATGTAAAAGACGTATTTGTAAGAAATCACTGATTTTTCCATATTGATTTCAAATGATATATCGAAATATGATTAATTGTCATCACAAGATTAATGCTAAAAGATCAGAATATAAAAAGATATATTTTCCTAATTTTTAGCTCTATTATTGGAGTTCTTTTAACCGAGATTTATAATTTTCAAATGGCAATCATATAATCCATTTTAAGGCGAATTCAAATCGTCTTTTTTATTTCTTATAATTTAAAAAAATTTCAAAATTTTCTTTAAAATAAATTCTCAATTTCTTTTCATTTAAATTTCTCTTTTTCAAAATTCTTTGTTCACAAAATGGATCATGTAAATCTCTTAAATATCGCATTAAAAATAATTCGGAACTTTAACTAATAAATGACAATTCTTTGTACATTTTCAGGACTCACCTTTGTCCTCCAAAGTCGCCATGTTTAACCAACATGTTAACCAGCACAAACAGTCACAGTTATTAAATCCATTTTCCAATCCAGATGGCAGAGCATCTCCGAAACCAACATTTTCCAAAGATGAATATGGCAAGTAAGTAATCAATTATATTCCAAAAATTTTGAACATTATTTAATAATTGACTCCAAAACATTTACAGACCTCTGGCTGGTAGTTTAACCGAGATGAGAGGACAAAAAGCTAATATGCATGTTTTAAAGGAAATGTTGGAATTATGTCAGATTATTGATTCGGAAGGTTATGATGTTAAAGATGAACCCACTATGCGTGTTATACCATTTGGAGAGTTATTTAATGTAAGTTTTCGGAATCTTTATTCATTCCATGACACAAAAATTTAAGCAAATCTTTTACTGCTCTTTTCAGATTTATAATTACATTTCCGATAAAGTTGTGGGTATTCTATTGAGGGCTCGTAAACATAAATTGGTAGAATTTGAAGGTGAAATGTTATTCCAAAGGCGTGACGACGATGTGCCCATTTTCTTAATCAAGCCCATACATGAAATACGCCGCGAAATGAATGATAAAATTGAGAGTATTAAAAGGAGTGGCAGTGCTTCACCACAGGCCACGTCTGTGTTGTTAGATAAGAAAGCTCAAGGTTTAGGTGTGCCACGTGGTGCCACCCCAGTGTCACGAACACCCTCACCAGAATCATCTAAAGCAGGAACACCGGTACGTGAAACTAAAGCTAAACCAGCTGCAACACCAGCCCCAGAACCAACTCCAGCTACAACCGAGAAACCAGCAGAAACACCCAAAATTCAAATAAGTGAAGGTGCAGCTGAGGCCACGAAACCTGAGCAAGTGGTGGAAAATAAACCAGTTGCAGAAACTCAAGTTCCACAAGAAGCTATAGCACAAGAAAACCCACAAGTTACAGAAGCTAAAAAAGAGGAAATTTCCAAAACTGACGAAACGCCAGAAATCAAAACAGATGTCAATAACAATAACAATAATAACAACAATATGACAGAAATTAATGATAATTTACCGACCGTTGTTATAGAAGCCACTGCTGTTTATGAACGTCCTGCCCAAACCGCCAGTTCAGAGTCGAACAGTTCAGCACCTACAGAAACTGCAGCCAGTGCTTAAATTTTTCTGATTTTATAATTTTAAGTATTCTAATTTATGGCAAATAACAATAACAATACAAATTAAAAAAAACAGTAGTTTAAAATTATAATTATAATTTATAATATAATTTAGTGACAAAGACGACATTATTATGCAACCTAACATTTGATTTGATTTGAATTATTATTTTTTATTTTTTAAAACTAAAGATATTAATTATATTTTAGTACTTCTGTCTCATTATCTAGGCTGCAGTATTATTATAATGGTGTAAATATCGAATTATATAATTAAGATAAATTAAAATTTAAATTCTGTAGTCTCTTTTTTATTATTTATTTTATTTTCTTGATTCCTTGATTTATAAATTATTTATACTTAGTGATATATAAATTATGATATTATAAAAACAATTATTATAAAAACAATTATAAATTAATAAATAAATTAAAAATATTATAAAAAATAGATTAATTACTTTTTCATTGGGCGTTAAAAAAAAGTTGGATCAACACATTCAATACGAGACCATTAGGCATTGCTTCATTCGGATCTTAGTTGTGGTAGAACTACTCTCTTCAATATCTTCGATGAAAGGTGAACAGACTCCAAGTACGACATTCATACAGTAACTAAAAATGGTGGAATTTGTGGCGTCTCTGTGATTGTCATTCAAGCCTTTATATAGGAATCCGATCACAATAAGTATATTCAGGTTATAATGATGCTTCCAAAAATATCCAAGAGGGAATTGTTTACTGAGCATTTCATTATGTCTCTTAACCAGTAAGATCTTCACCTCCTCATATAGATGTTATATTAATGACATTTGTATACAGACTGTATACAGCGTTAAAAAATAATAACTGATCTGTCAATCGTTTACAAGTAGCTGGTACTTTGAGGACATTATTCCTACTTCGCAGTTTTTGTGTGATTACGCAGAAAGTGATTCTGAGTCGAACAGTATACTTAAAGATGGCTGTAACACCATTATTTTTGTTTGTTACAAATATCAGCACAAACGCATAATACCCCAACCACTAAAGGGGCGTAGAGCATAAAAATGTTAGTTATTAAAGCTTTTGCAAATTATTCTTTAATGATATTTAAGTCGAATATCCGGAGAGTTGTCGTAAATTTGCTGAATGACTAGAACCCACACTCCATTAAGTGAAGAATATAAATATTTTTCAGAATGAGAAATTCTCCGATCCCAAGGACTGTTGTAAGCCCTAGCCGAATAAACCTAATTGGGGAAAAGAATCAAAAGCCGATCATATTCCCGATTCAACCTAATATAAGCCGAAGTGAGCCTGATTAAAAATCAGATATTTGTATACGCACATATTCCCGAATAACAAAGCCGAAACCCGATCATATTCCGATTGATAAGAAACCGAAAACCGTTCATATTCCCGATAAACAAATCCGATCATATTCCTGATTGCCGATAAACAAAGCCAAAATAAGCCTCGTTAATGAGAAGAAGCCGAAAACTGATCATAATTCCGATGAACAAAGCCGAAATTAGCCTGGTTGAGGAGAAGAATCCGAAAACTGATCATATTGCAAATACCCGTCGATTAAATATTATTGTAATACTATAGCATTGTAAAATTGAAGATTATCCGACTTATTACTTAAGGTTTGTAGATCCATAAGTAGACCCTAACGGGCTACTATTTATTTAGCTACTATTTATTGAAAAAATCGTGAGTTTCTTCCATAACTTCGCTTTTAATTTGATACTTCATTCTTTTTCATATTTCCTCATAATGATACAATATTTTTGTTCGATTTAACAGTTGACTTGGAATGGAAAACATTAGCGTAACGAAATGGGTTAACCGTTTTCAGAAAACCGAACGTTTTCGTTTTCAGAAAACCGAACGTTTTCGAATAATTTATATTTTCAAATTATTCGACATGCCGGGTTTTTTTTTCAGTCGATTAACCGGTTTTTAAGGAAGGACAATATTAAGCGTTTAAATAAAAGAAATGCGATACCGAGGGCGTTTTAAAGTGCCCTAATTTGATGAAATTTGTTATTTTGATGTAAGAACAAATACGCGGATTGATGATAATAAAGCCCCTATTTCAACTTCATTCCGTATAAAGGCCTTTTCACGCTATATGTTTTATTGGTTAAACTGTAAAATTTCTATTAAATCATAAATTTTTCTACAAATTTATAATAATGAAACAAACCAGATTTTTTGATATAAAACCGTTTTCGAAAACGAGTTTTTGAAAAGTCCATTTTTTGAATAACTCGAATAACGGTTTTCTAAAAAAAATCGTTTATTTGAATACACAGGAAAACACATGTTTTATGAGTCGATTACGTATGGCAACCGAATTCAGTTGCTTTGCAAAGAGGCAACGCAATTGAAATATAAAAACGTATTATGTGTGACAACTGGCGTCAGTTACTATTTCTACTATTTTCACAGTTCGGCAGCCAAAACCAAAAAGTAAATACATACACATGTACTGTGTTTGTGAATTTAAAATTGAACTTAATAATATAGAAAATGTAATTTCTGTTCAATTATTTATACTTTTTTATACAATTATTTTAATAATTATATTTAAAAATATAAATTAAAAAATTTATATAATTTTAAAAATATTTTTGTCCTCCGAATAACACAGTGTTGTATTTAGTTAATACCCTTTACAACGAGACGATAAACGAGTTCCATTTCCATTTTTCGCTGATGGAAGTTTTAAAAAATCTCTTGAAAAAGTTTTTAATTTGAAATGACTCAGCCTACGATATATTAGTGAAATCCTCAATGGATTGTTTCCAAAATGACCGAAGAAGGAACAATTAAATTGAAAACTATTTTCTACGGAAAACAAATGCAAGCATCATGGGACCTGTAGATAATATCCGATATTTGTATCTATCGCGAAAGCCCGAACACCACGAGCAATATTTGGATTAAATCCCAATTGTTCCTCAAATTCCCTTCTTGTTGTAAATCTTATAATTGGAAAAATATAGGCATAATTAAAAATCCTACAAGTGCGTTAAATATACTAGGCAACCAGAAAAACACAGTTGGCAAAATATTTACTATTTGAAAACTTAAATTGACAACATTAGTTGTTAGTTGCCATCTATAATATAATTTTGGCAACTAAGAACGCAACAATCGACCCACTAGTCTTATCAACAGTTATGATGTTTAGAGAGAATTTATAAATTTTTTTTTTAATTGAGGGCTGGTAACTTCACAAGTTTTAAATAAAACACACTTTTATTTTTTTGTAAAAAATTATTTTTTCTTTCTTTATTTTTTAACTCTTCAATAAATCTTGCGATTCATTAAGAATTATTATTTTCAGGATTTCTTTTTTGAATACTGTTTTCAAAAAAAGTTTAAAACTTTCAAATGAGTTCATAAAACGAACCCGATACAAAAGTAGCTGTAAGAAAAAAATCTTTATAAAAGATATAACAAAAAAATAATAATGATATTGTTTTAACAAAAACAAAAATTATAACTACATTTAAAAAATAATAATAAAAATAAAATAAAAATATAAATTAAAATTAAGAAAAAGAAAATGTAATTTAAATTTAAAACAAAATTATATAATTAAATTAGAATAATAATAACAAAAGTGCAATATTTAATTAAGGCACTATTTTTTCAATGAACAATTTAAATTGTTTGTGGAATGTGAAATTTTGAAAAATCAATTAGAATTGAATTTTGAATTTGAAGACTGTACAATATTGTAAATAATGTTATTTAATTAATAATAAATAAAATTTTGTTAAATAAATAATAAAATTATTTGGGCAATTTTTTTTAATTAATTAAATATGAGAATTTTTTTAAATGCAATATATCACAATATTGTTGTTGGTTTTTTTAAGTATTTTGTAGCTCTAAGAGTTATTTTTTTTTAATTAAAATTAATTTTTGTTTTTTTAAATCTAATGAATTTTCTTTTTTCAGTTTTTTTGTACAGTTTTGAGTTATTCAAAATTTTGTTGTTGTTGGTTGTTTAATGTAATCAAAATGCAAAAATTATAAATAAAATAATCACAGTTGTTGTTGTTGTTGTTGGGTTTTTTGTTTGTTTTGTTGTTAAAAATATTTCTAAAATTTGTTAAATATTAATAGAGTTTAATATAGAGATTATTTTTTATTATTATTATTTATTATTAATTATGTTTTTGTTTTTCTACTTTTTTAATAATTAAATAAAAATATTATAGACTAAAAAAAGTTTTACTTAATTTTTAAGAAATTATACCACATTGTTGTTGTATTATAATTTTAATATATAATTTGTTAAATTTATACCAAGAAGAAGAATTTTTTTTTATAAAATCAGTATCAAATTTTGTATTCTCCCAATTTATTCAATAAATTTTTATTTTTCCAATTTTTTTTACATATTGATAATGGTCCTTCGCATTGGATGTTTAATTAAGTATCAAAACTGTACGGAGGGGTTGGTTTCTTTTACTTTACTTTTCATCATAAATGAATTTATTTTTTTATTAGACGAACGCAGATTAAGATTAAAAGTAATATATTCCATTCCTTCCGTTTGTATTTCCGAGATATGGCCTTTTTTGAGCGATTGCTATTATCATTTGTAACCATAATTGGCTTAAAGCTTATATTTTAAAGTCTTTAATACTTCCTCATTCGGTTTAAAACTTTTATGTGTTCCATTATTCCAGATCAATGTATGAATGGCAATTGAAAAATCATTTTTATTTGGCTAAAAAATGCATTGAAAGAATTTCTAATAGTAACTTTGAGGTGTAATATTAGACTTCAGAAAAATGCTTATTACTTCCTGGTATTATCAGCTCAGTCTAATTTGTTGTTGCCTACAGCTGCATTTTCTGCAGCTGAAGCTTTAAGTATTCGATTAGGATAATAATTGTATATCCTTCCTTATGTTTGGTCCTTTAAGCCGGATCAGAACATAAAAATTAAAGCATCTTCCTGTGGCCTTTTGTTTGCTACCATTTTCTTTATGTTTAATCTTTAAAGCTGGATCAGAACAATAATAAAGATATCATCTTCATGTGTATTTGATCCTCCAAGCTTCAAGCTTTTTAAATTCGATCAGAATATCAAAAAATCAAAGCACCTTGTTAACTACTTTCTACTACTTTTGGTTCTTTTAGTCACATCAGAACATCAAAAAATAAAACAATCATCATGTGGCCGTTTGTACCATTTTCTTTATGTATGATCCTTCAAGCCGAATGAGGACATTAACAAGTGTGTTTGATCATTCAATCCGAATACAAAATTTTCATTTAATACAAGCTAAAAAAGAAAGCTTAATATCTTGTTGATAAAATATTATGCACAGATCTCTCTTCAAACAAGTGCTGCAATGGTCCTTCGAGCTGAACATTGATGGTATTTTTTATATTTTTAAATTTACATAAAATTTAAAACTTAATAAACAATTAGATACTGATTTGTGATTTTTAAACTCGCTTTCTATAAAGTTATTGAGACTTTTCTCTTGGCATAAAATAAATTAAACATTTTAGTTTTTTTATAACTTAATTAGCATTTAAATATAATAATTTATAATTAGCATATTAATGAAAATAAGCAAATAGTTTAAATTTTAAGCATAATTTTTAAATCTATAAATTAAATAAACAAAATTTCTTAAAATACTAAAAGAAAACTAAATTTGAACAATTAATTAAGGTTTGATTTTGAATTTGTAGTTTTTTTAGTTATAATTTTTAAAGTGTATTTTATATAATTTTGCAATATTTTATAAATTTTTACACAGATATTTTTTTTAAGTTTCATCAAGTATTTTTTGTTATTTTTATATTTTTACTTATAATTTTAGGTGCTAATTCTTTTTTATATAATTTTATTACATTTTTAATAATTTTAGGGATTTTTTAAATTATATTTTTTATATATTTTTTGAAGCATTTTTTCTGTTATATTGTTTATTTTTATTTTTATAAATTTATGTTTATTTAATTTTTATCTGCTAGTCTGTTTAATAGAAATATTTTATTAAAGTTACAATATTATTTGTACATATCATATTATTTTAAAAACTATATTATTTAAGTTTTTTAACAAAAATATTTAAAAATATATTTTTATTTGTTAAGAATTTTTTAAATTTTGGTTAATAATTTTCTCAATTCGTCTTTTTTAAATATTTTGGAATTAAAAATGTTTTCTTTCAAATTTAGATAATCATTATTAACCCTCTGTAACTGGCAGGATGAACTTTTCCTAAAATTCAGTTTTTCATTTAATTATTAATATTTAATTTTTATTTTTTTTAAATTTAAATTTTAATTTAATATTAATATTATTAATATTTATAGTTTAAGGGATTAACTTACTATTTATTATGAGACAGTTTTTTTACACTGGTGTCTCTTAGACTACCATGTCAGCCACAGAGGGTTAAATTTATAAATAAAAATTTCCTTTTTATAAATATATGAAAACAACAACAAAATTCAAAATGTATTTTGTTGTTTTTGTATAATTATCAAAAAATTTTCTTTTGTCAATTTTTATAAATACAAAAAATAAAAAAATAATATATTATTAATTTAACAAAATTTATTATAATATTAAAATATTTATATTTTATTTTAATTTTAGTTTTTTATAATTTTATTTTATTTTTTTCTTTTTTTAAAGATTTTGTTGATCTTTTTTTTAATTAAGATTTAAATTTTTAAATTGTAATATTTTTTTTCAGTTAAGATTTTTTAAATTTAGATATTTTTTTAAAGATTTTTTTAATCTATTTTATTTTTTATCTTCTTTCATTTGAATATTTCTTTTTATATTTTAATTTTTAATTTAGCATCATTTATATTTAATATTTTAGATCTTATAATATTAAACATTAATTTTTTTTATTATTCTTATTTTTTTTTTTTTCATTTAAAATATTTCTTTTTATATTTTATCATAATTTGTATTTCATATTTTAGTTCTTACAACTTTCAATATATATTCATTATTTTAATTTATTATAATTTTTATTTTTTAATTAATAATTTTAATATTTCCTTTTTAATATTTATATCTTTAAAAAAATTTGTTATTTTTTATAAAATATTCATATATTTTTTATAATATTTGATATTTTGTTTTTAAATTTTTGGGTTTTGTTAACAAAAAAGAAATATATTAATTTTCATTTTTTTAAATTTTAATAAATTTTTAATTAAGGACTTGACTTTATAAAACACTTCCCTTTCAATTGAGTCATATTTTAATTAAAATTGTATTTGTTTTTAAAACTTTGTATGGAAATTGTTCAATGTGATGAGAAGGGAATTATAAAATAAAAATGTTAATTTGAAATTTATTATTATTATTATTTTACATAAATATATTTATTTAATTTTAATTCTGGATTTCAATTAAAATACTTTTTGTATTAAATAAATGATTTCAACATTTTTCTTATATATTTTTATTCATTTTTTTAATTTTTAATTTTTTAAGTCAATTTCTGTTTTTCTTTATTTTTAACTTTTTTCAAATATTTTTTAGAAATATATTTATTAAATTTTTCTTCCAGAAATTAATTTCTTTTATTTTTTAGTTTTTTTATATATTATTTTTTTAATATTATTTTTTAATATCATGTTTTCACTTCTTTTATTTTTTAATTTATATTGTTTTTAATTTATATTGTTTATTTATTTTTACATTACAACTTAATTATGTTAATTTATTTTCATATTCATAATTAAAATACATAATTAAGCAAAATTATTTTTATATTCTGAAAATTCTTTAAAGTTTCAATTTTTTTTTAATTTATACTTTACATATATTCTTAAAAGATATTTAACAAATAAATGTTATTTAATTATAAATTGTAATAAGATTTTTTATAGATTGTTTTATTATTTAGTCCTTAATAATATAATGAATCGGTTTTTTTAATATTTTTTAATGTTTAAAATTAATTTTTAATTTTTTACTTCAATATTTTTAATTTATTTTATATTGAAATTATGATAAACAACATGAAACTTTAAAAATACTAATTAAAATGTTTGCAAGTTTCAAGCTAAATTAAATATAGATTGTAATTTGTGATTTGTTAGGAGACTAAATGTTATTTAAATAGAGGAATCTTAAATAGAGTTAAGGCCATTTTAAAACTTTGATATGAAAAAACAGTTTATTTTTTAAATGTTTACGATTATAGCTATTTGTTTAAAGATATTGGGAAGGAAATTGTTAAATCTACACAGAAAGATTTTCATTGTTATTAAATAGTACCGGAAGAACTATTCCAATGATTGAAAATCTGTTCCGGGTAAAATAATGGTCTTCGTAATGTTCTAAAGCCAAAAAATAGGAAGGATTTTCAAAAAAGCTCCTAACACATCCGGTAAGGAAGTAGACCGGTTTGCTCAGTGTTCGGACTATTTAAAGCAGGTTTAAAAACATACCAGGCTCCTGATTTTTCCTTCCTGGTCAAAAATTTTATATTGTTGACCAGGAAGAATATTGTATAGAGGGAATGTTGAAGAAAAGTTTAAGACCCAAAAGCAATCAAAATTCCTTGGTATGACAAGCTATAAGCAGTTGTGACAAAGAAGCCGCATAAAGCGCTCCTTCCATTCATAAAATTTCATAATGTGTCCACTTATTTTTGGTCTGATCTTGTCACTATGGCAAACAAACTCTTGAGTGGTACAAAAAAAATAATGTGGTATTTGTATCAAGAGAGGCAAATTCTCAAAACTGCACGGAGCTAAGACGAGTTTAGAGATATTGGGCTCTTGAAGATTGCAAAATAGGTGTCCATGAGTGTGGTATATAAATATATATATATATATATATAATATATATATATATATATATATATATAATATATATATATATATATATATTATATATATATTATATATATATATATAATATATATATATAATATATATATATATATATATATATATATATATATATATATATATATATATATATATATATATATATATATATATATATTATATATTTATATATATATATATATATATATATATATATATATATATATATATATTATATAATATATATATATATATATATATATATAGGTGTATAATATATATATATATATATATATATATATATATAGGTGATATATATATATATATATATATATATATATATATATTATATATATATATATATATATATATATATATATATATATATATAGGTGTATATATAATATATATATATATATATATATATATATATATATATATATATATATTTAAATTTTTTCAAATAAAAATAATAAAACTGTAGGTTTAGAGGTTAAAAATTATTCAATCTCACTCCTTAGAAAAATATGTATTACATAACGTATCTTGTTCTAATCTTTAAAAAGTGATTATTTTAAAAAGACGTATATTATATATCTAAACACAAATTCTAGGTGAAATGTACAGACAGTAACCAATATTATACTAATATTATATATAATATACTAATTATTGAGAACCTCAAAAATTTATACTTAGGAAAAATGTATTGAGATGGAATTGAACAGCAATGATAATTGTTGTTCAGAAAATTTTGCGCACTTATGATTTTGAATTGATTTCCTAACAAATCACTCTTTACAATTATTTTTTACTTTCCTGGTATTGAAAAAAGATTTAAAATATTGTTTGAGAATTATTAATAGCACTAATAGAGGAGCAAACATTAAGATTATTAGTTTCTAAGGTTAAGCAAGTTAAAATATTACAATTATAAATTGAAACTTAAAAATAAAATAAAATCATGTTTTTTTTTAACTTAAAACTAAAAGGAGAATATTTTGTTTTACAAAAGTAAAATATTCTATTTTTTAATGTAACATTTTTAAGTACAATTATTTTGTTAGTTTCATAAGAAGAACTTTAAATATTTAATAAACAGACTAAAGCAGACATTTTCTATTTCTTCAATTAATATTCTTTTAATTATATTTTAAATTTAATTTACAATTATAAATTAATTTTTACATTAACTTAATTTAGAAAAAAATTATAACAATTTTTTTTTTAATTATTATATTTTTTTAATTTATTGAAGTTTATTTTTCTTGCTTTTAAAATGCTTTTAAGCATTTTAATTACTTTTTAAGTTTATTTTTTTGCTTAAAACTAAAATTTTGTATTAGACAAGCTTAGAACTAGGAAAAGGAGATTAGTAAATCTTAAATTAATAAAACTTAATTGTATAATTTAAAGTATAAAAATAATATGGCTAAAAAATTATTATTTTTTTCTTAAAACTAATATAAAATAAAAAAGCAAAACAAATAAAAATTAAAAATTTCTTTATAGACAATTTTTTATATAAAATAAAATTTTTAAAATGATTTATTGAAATAAATGTTTGAAATAATAAAAAAATATTAATAAATGAAATGAAGTAAAGGGAAGAGCTTTTATAAAAAATATATACAGCTCCCCTCAACTTAAGTTATAAACTATAAAATAAAACAATAATTTTAAAACAAATTAATTTTGTTTCTGTTTAGGTTATGGAACATATTTGCTTTTTAAAGTCAAGTGATTTTAATTTTTTAAGTCTTAAGGAAAATTAAATTATAAACAAAAATAAAGTCAAGCAGAAATTTTCATTAGTCAGTTACAAAATTTACAGTTGTCAAATTATACAAATTAAAATTAAAAAAAAAAGATTTTAAAACCAAAATACATTTTTCTTGTAAAATCATTAAAAAAAGGTTTAAAAAAAAATAAATTCACTTAAAGAAAATAAAATTATTTATATTTATAATAATTATGCTAAGAAATAAAAATGTGTTTTAGATATAAAATACAATTTTTATTTATTGTAAGATTTTTTTATTCATATATTAAGATATATTTTTGTCCAGTTGGATTTATTATAACAGATAGCAAGAAATAATTGTTAAAGAAATATAAAGGAAAATATTTAATCAAAAAGTGATAGTGTATTTTAATTTTGTGAAGAAAAGTCCTAAATATTAAAAAAATTTATAGTCATTTAAAATTTAAGTGAAAAAGTGTCTAGGACATGAAATATTCAAAAATATACGCTAAAGTATACTGAAGCAAACATAACAAATTAACATTAAAATCCACATAATTTCGAAAATAAATAAAATTAGACTTTTATTGAGACTTCAAAATCCCAAAATATGCCTTTTAACTTAAAAATTTTCTTTAATTGAGAGAATAAGTAATTTTTTTTCAAACAAAAGTAAAACAGTAATAATTTTATATTCAGTCAAGCTTAACTATGTAATACCCTACATTAAAATCTTTGTTACACATTGTAATGAGAAATTAATGACCAACCCACGTATAATTTGATTTTTTTATTTATGCTTAACTGTGCAGTTCATTATTGCGACACCAACATCTATGTGGAATTTATGGCTTTAAAAAGTGACTTTTACTTGGCAGAGCTATGAGAAATAATAAAATTTAGGTTGTCACTTTATATTAAGGACTTAAACGAGTCTAAAATCCCATTCTGAGAGGACCATAAGTATGTGGGCTAAGTAAAATAATGGAGCCATCATCACCATTTTCAATATCAATCTTATCAAGGTGTCGTTAAAACTGTGTCCAGTATTTTTTCACAAAGACAGCCAACCAACAGATGGACGAAATTTTAGCAAAAATATTCAATTTTCAAAAATAATGTCAAATAACTCTGGAGTAATACATTTGCCGAAGAAATGGCGAAATAAGATACAAATAGGAAATTAAATAAAATATGAAAAAATATGCTTTTAAAAGTAACATAAGCATTTAAACTTTATAATGTGTTACAAATTGTGTTGGTGGTGTTTGAATCCACAAAGGAAGCTTTCTTAGATAAAAAATAAAAACTAGAAATTAAGAAAATTATCTATGAAGATTAAAATATGCACTAAAATTGAAAATAAGCCTCATTTAACTTCAAAGTGAAATAAATTATAATTATAAAACCATGAACTTTGAAAATTAAAAAAATATATAAAAATAAAGTTATAAATTGTCAAAAATTGTTTTGTAAGAATTGCAGGAAATAACCTTAAATTTTTTATTAAAAAAAAGATTTGTTTTATATTTTTCCAAAGTGAAATTAATCTGACCCAGAAAACTCAATTTATCTGAATCAGAAAAACATAATTCTTTAGAATTCATATGATGAAATTTATAAAAGGTGTAACGATAATCGTCTACAGAATAATATGGACTTTTATTTATCTTAAAAAGTCAAAATTTGATTAAATTTTTACTTTTCTTGGTTCTTCAAAACAATTTGAATAATTTTTCAAAATTTGTATATGAAATAGTTAAAATTCATTTTAATTTGTATTCTTGTGTATTCCACCTAAATTGGGGATCCAGGGGACGAGGTGTGAGTCAATAAAATGTTTATATAAAAAATTTTTAAGTAATGAGTTCTAAAATACACTCACAACGTGTTTTCTTATTACACGATTCAAATCTACTACTTTATAGAGGGATTACTGTAGAGTGAATATTTTATAAATTGAATTCAACTGTAAAAATATTAATGTTTAAATTTTGAATAAAACGTACATAACTAAAACATGTCATATTTTTGACATATTTTGGACTTAAAAGCTTATTTTATATATTTATTTTGTACAATTTTTCAAACAGATTTTGCATACTTTAAAATTTTTACACATTTTTATCATTTCTATGAAAAATTCACATTATAAGCTTCATACTATCTGATACTTTCAAATTCTAATCATTTTCAAAATCTTTTCCAAGCCACTTTTTGGTATTTTAAAGAATATTTAAAGTATGAAAAAGTATAAAAACTTATAGTTTATATTTTTTACAAAACATAAATTTTTAAATGAAGTTAATGTTTGTTTTGTTTTGTTCCTTTGCTGGTCAAACATTTCGATTTTTAGTCAGAATTTACAGGAATACATTCCCACACAAAAAAATTTTTGTAAATGAAAATATTTTTTTCTCAGTTAGAAGCTACAAATATTAGTCAGAACCATTTTTTTCAGACTAAAAATTAAAATCGACAAAAATTATAATAAAAAATTTTTGAAATAAATTTTATGAATTAAAAATTAATAAAAAACAATAAAGTTATTTTTTTAAATTAATCAGTATTAAAATTTTAATTAACTTTTCCGAATTTCTGATCGAATTAAGAAAAATGTCAAAAAAAAAATGTTTGCCTATTACGTTCCTGTAGTTCACCAAAATCAAGCATATTACTTTTATTCTCATTTACAGCATTTAGTTAGAAAAGTACTGAAACAAGCCTATTATATTATAGTATTTTAAACTTTGCTTATTTTAGCCACTAATCAATGTGGATTCACTATAAGAACCTATGGAAAATAGTTTTAAAAATCTAAATTTTTTTCTCGAAATTTTCACTTAATTATAGTAACAAAAAAGGGTTATTTTCAAAATTATGCTCACATTTTATTATCTCTCCTCTCAATGTAAATATTTACTTCTAAAACTCACTGTCTGTCTATGTTGAATGTTTTGTTGTTTGCGAATAAATATTTGTTGGAAGCAACAAATAAATTCTAAATATTTTTGTTATTTTTCCAATTTTCAAAAACTTTTCCTTAAAATTTCTTTAACAATTATTTTCTTTACATTTGCTTTTCTTTAAGAAAACAATAAAAAAATAAATTGTCTTGTTATAATTATGGTTTGAAAATAAATGTCTGCTTAAATAAAGAAATAAATATTTTTCAATATTTTATATTTAAATCTTGTTGTTATTTAAAATATTCAAATATTTATAGTTAATATTTTGTTATTTAATTAAATTATTAATTAAAACTAATTTTAAATATATATAAAACTTTCTTTTTTATATAAAATTTAAGCTTAGTTTTTTTTATATTTCCATTTTGTATGTTTTAATTAAACATTTAAGCGCTTTGCTTAACAAAAACATACAACGTTGCAGCATTAAATTTTTCATTTCATAAAAATTTATAATAAAATGAGCTTAATCAAGGTGGGGGGTTAATGTTTTGAACGTAAAAAAGGGGAAAAAATTGTTAACTATTGTGTTTAATGGTGTTTTAAGGAGCATATAGAAACACATTATATTAAAGAGTTTAGAATTGGAAAAAAAATAAACAAAATAGTAGAAAATTGAGTAACCTAAGCAATGTAGGTTGATTATAATATAATTTAATCGTGCTTTAATACAATTCTTTGTGGTTTACGTTTATTATCAGAATTTCCTCCTGACCCGGTACCAGCTGTAGAGGGTGATTGTTGTCTACCACTGTTGCGTACATCTAAACGTTCAAATATAGCTCTACGTGAATTACTATTACCACCGCTACTGCTGCTACTTGTGGAGCCCAAATCACGACCTCTATTAGTAGAATTATTACCAGATGATCCTGATGTATTAGAAGAAGTTTTTAAAACAACTCTACGATTTGTAGAACTAAAGCCTGGCTTTGTAGTTCCATGATTTCCTCCTCCTCCTCCACCACCCCCACCACTACCTCGTACATTCATGGATTTTCTGCCAATATTATGAGATTTAAGAGTAGGCTCGGGCGAGGGTGTACGTGATTCTAAACGTGATTTGTTTGTAATTTCGCGTGGAGGTGTAGGTTCAGGCGAAGCTAATAGCATATCTTCTTCATCCAATAGAAGATCATCTTCATCATAATCCAATTGTACTTCATCCTCACTATGCGAAGACATACGCCTATGAGACTGTGATGATTGTTGATGAGGTTGAGGTTTTATAGCTGCCACCGTAGCTGAAGAAGATGATGATGTATCTTTCTTCAATACCGGCTTAATAATAGCCGTATTTTGACTAATACTATTTGAGCCGCTACTGCGCTCTCCATCTCTCGTTGATGTGTTGTGTGTCAAATGGTCGGTTAAAGTTTTTTTAGCTTCTGGCAAAATTTTGGCCGTTGGTATGGTTTTTCTCTGTGTTGGTCTACTATGATCATCATTATCATTATGTTCGACAGCTGGTCGCTTTTTAAGCGAAATAATTTTACGTTCAGCTACTACTTCTTTAAGTTTTTGTGAATTCTGTTGATGCTGATGTTGATGAGTGGATTGTTGTTGCTGTTGTGGAGGTGTATCATCTTTTTGTTGAGGTCCACCACTACGTTTTTCCTAAGATTTTTGTTGGGGAATTGTTTTTGTATGAATTTGTGTTTCTTTTTTTACTTTTGTTTTTTTTTTATACGAATTTTTTAATTTTCATATTATTTTTATAAGGAATTAAAATCTAAATTAGTTTTCTCTTTATAAAATTCAATTTTAAATTTGAATTTAATGTGTTTTTTTTTTTTCTTTTGGGGTGGTAAACGAAAACTTTTTCTGGGATTCTCAATTTTAGGATTTTAAATATAAAAATTATAATAAATCTTAATTCTACTTACCTCATATTGTTTTTCTTCAGCAGCACGTCTACGTTTCATTTCTTTGTCACGCATGATTTGTTCACGTAACGCTTTTTGTTTTTCAATTTGCAAGCGGTAAGCACGAGTTTCTTCATCTTCCTCAACCTGAAATATATATTTTTGTAATAAATGAGTGCGAAAATAAGTTATAAATATTAAAATTTATTTTTATTTTGTAAAATGAATAATGAAGAGTATTTGAAATGATTAACCAACATAAAATTAGAATTAGTTGCTTCATTTACAAGGTTGTTTCTGAATTAACAAGTTAAATATATTGAGAAAAATTCCAGACGAAATGTTTTGAATTAAAATAATATATATTTAAAGCACTACTATACATTAATAGGAGTGTGATCGAAAAATTCTTAACATACATATATGTTAAAAAAATAAAACTACTAAACTTACAGTTTTCACTTTTTAGTTTATTGAAATTATTATTACAATTTACAAAAAATATATATTTTTATAGTTTAAATCACTAGAAATTAAATTTTGAACTTTTTTCGGAAACCCTACCATTAATGTCTTTATAGTGATTTCTGTCATTACAATCGTGTCATTTCAAAAGTGTTTCTGCACTTCAATTCTCTTTTAACAAGAGCCTATTTTCCTCCGGGCAGTTTGAATTCAGACCAAAAATAAGTGGACAAGTTATGAAGACTTATGAATGAAAGCAGCCTTTTATGTAAACATTCCTTGATATAAATTTTGGTATTTATAGAGTTGTTGTAACAAATGATTGGCTTTGTTTGCAGCAACTGCATATCGTTTATCATATTAAGAATTTTTGAGGAATTTCAACTGCTTTTGGGACCCAAAATGTTCTTTATCATTCCCTCTTTTATCACATAAAATACAATCAATCTGCCATAACATACATTATGTCATTTATTATGCACCAAGAATATTAGGAAACTTGACTTTAAACTCCTCTTTTTTGGCTTCTAACTGTCAGTAACTTTTTAACTATTTATATAAAAGATTCTGAGCTGCTTTCCCACTAAATATGTTGGGAGCTCTTTTAAAAATGCTTCCTATTTTTTGGGTGGTACTGTTTAATAACATTGGAAACGATTTGAATGCAGACCTTTAAATGATTGGTCAATTTTTTGTATGAACAAGTTGGTTTTTGTTGAAAATTTTTAATAATTCTAGTAATCACTTTTTTCTGATCACTCATTTTAATCAGATTAACAATATATTAATTTGTTTGACACTAAACATAATAGCAAAAATGTTTTACAACCAAATTTCAAATAAAATGTGGGTTAAATATTATAACGAATAAGTAAGAAGTTAAAGTCGGTTACCACTACACTACACCACAATGTTGGTTATAAATTTTAGGTATTAACAATTAATGAACAACCCTCACATATATTTATTTTCTAATTTATACTTAAGAATGCAGCATATTATTAGTTACCAACATTTAATGGGTCGATTACGTATAGCAACCGAACTTCAGTTGCGTTCCCACTTGCCAAAATTAGTTTTTGGCAACTATGTTTTTTTGGTTGCCTAGTATATTTTACGCGTATGTTTTCAATTGAAAACGTAGGATTTTTGTTCTATTTTAAGAATTATGCTATATTTTTTCGAATTATAAGGAACAAATTTTTTAAAGTTACAACAAAAAAGGAATTTGAAGTACTTTTTGAAAAAACAATCGCTCTGTAGGCTGTACGGAACATATAAGAAATAATGGATCAATCCTCCTATAATTTGAATCATCATTTTAGAATATTATAAGAATTACTTGTGCCAAATTTGTTTGAAATCGCTGTATATGTTTGACCCTAATAATCTTAAAATATTTATATGGAAGATAAGTGAAATAGTGGATTCATCACCAATTTCAATAAGTATCTTCAATGAGCCAAAATAATGACACAGGCCAAGTTTCATTGAGTTGTCTCTAAAATTGCGACCTACATTTGTACATAAGGTTTATGTGGACAGCCATCCAGCCGGACGGACATTGTTAAATCGCCTCAGGAAATATTTCTGCCCGTTACAAACATCTGCACAAACGCGTAACTCCCCAACCACCTACGGAGGTGTAGGTTATATAAATATGTGTTAGGAATTTTTCGATCTTACTCTTTACATAGTTATAGCCAAAAAATATTGAAAATTTTATAGATTTAAAATGATTAATTCAATTTAGACAAGTCTCAGATGAAGAATTATTATTGACCAAATCATATCTGTTAAACTATTAGCTTAGAGGATTTCCTAAAACGTATCTTACCGCCCAAGGGATAACTAAAATTTTGTATATTCATTTTGGAACCTGTTCAAAAAGGGAAATTGGAAGAAAAATTTACATTTCCGAAAAAAAATTAAAGTTTTCATGATGGCAAGTAACAAGACCAAAACTCTGCACTAAATATCTTCACTAATAGTTCCGAATATGTGGACAAAGCCGATGAAATAATGAGGTACTTAACATTCAGATGTCATTCAGACTCTCAAATTGATGTAATATTTTGAGTAAAATTAAAGCTATTAGAAAGAGACAAAGCTTTTGCTCATTGCACTGGTATGGGTGCGTGGACAATGGTAATCTAAAAGTCAATATCCTAGCGAAAAGAGAGGGAGGAATTACCTTAATCATAACATTTATGTATTTTTTTATAAATTACAAATCTATATGAACACTTTTTCATGTCATAGCTTCTAGACTAAAGTAGTGTGAAGTATGAGGCTTTTTTGAAACACATACGAATATAATTTCATATTTTTCCTCATTCTATCCGCAGTACATTTTTCTCAACAAATAATTTTTATGGGAGATTTCTTCAAATATTCAATAAATATTGGAGAATAACTCTTGCCCAGACCGTCTCTAGCCTATAGTTATGTATTAAATAGGGGATACTAAATGAGACAAAATAATAGAACTTCCCATAACCATTTATATTTAAAATCGTTTTACTGTATAAATTTAATTAACTGAAAAAACGTTTCAGATATTGAAGTACATTCAGCAAATGAATATAATTTGCTTTCTGTGATCAAAACATATTAAATGAAAAGTCATATATGTTATATCTCGATTACAGTAAACAAACAATTTTAATAACTCAACATTAATAAAAAAGATATTGCATAGAAAACTCACCTCTGACTTATCACGATCATTATTATAACGTCCTCTATTTCCACTAAAATTACCACCACCGCCTCTATTTCCAGGCGAAGGTGAATTACTACGACGACGTTTACCATAATTACCACCGCCGCCACCTTGATTACGATTCTCATAATCGCGATCACGACTATTGGCCCGCCTGAATCGATTTGGACCCTGTCTATTGTTATTATAACCACCCATTGGACGATTACGATCTCTATCACGATCTTCACGATCTCTACTACTAGCACGTCCTATACGTGAGTTCTTATCATCGTTAGGACGATCTCGATCTCCCCTTTCACGATCTCTGTCACGTTCTCGATCAAAACGATCATTACGATTATTGGGTCCTCCATTAGGGTGACGTTTGGGTGGCGTATAACTACGTTCACGTGAGACACTACGTGGCGTTCGAGAACGGGTCCGTGAACGACTGCGACTACGGGAACGTCGTCCGGGAGAAACATCTCTAGCATGGCGTCTTTTCTCAATGTGTTCACGATTTTTATTTATGAATTCTTCTTGTTGACGCAAAAGCTCCTCATCACTTTGTACACGTACAGGTGGTACATGGGTATTTATGGCATTCATATACTGGGTTTCTTGTATAAATTTACTAGTAGCTGCCTCGACGCCACCTTTAAAATTAGGATTAATAAGCACTTTACGAGGTGCTAGCGGAGGGGCAGCTGCTGGAAGTTGACCAGTTGGAGGTTGTTGGTTTGTGACGGGAGTAGTTTGACCAGGTACTGATGGAGCTCCAGAAGGTGGTTGTGGTACAGGGCCAGTTTGTGGTCTTATGGGATGAGGAGCATTAATAAAATTACCCTGGTTAGGCATTGTATGGGGTGGTAAAGCTTGTAGGGGAGGTCTTTGCATACGCATGCCAGGACGCATACCGGGAGGTAAACCCATTGGTCCCTCCGGTCGAAAAACATTTCGGGGACCGGCAAATTGATGCTGATTAAAACCACCAGGTCCTTGAGCATTATTGTAATCGTGTGGCACTTGAGAATACATGCCAGTGGGATTAGGATGACGAAAACCTGCCATGGGACCTGGTCTAAAGCCGAATGGATGTCGTGGCCTATGATGAGGATTGTTTAGATCATGATTTAGTCCTGCCATTGGACCATGTGGTGTATTCTGAAGGGAATTAGGTGGAGGTTGTGGTGCAAAAGGATTTGTGTTGGGTTGTTGCGTGGGTGGTGGAAATGGTTGACCTGGAATAAGAGGATTGGTATTGGGATGTGTTAGTGTAACTGTAGCCAAGCCGCCCAAATGTGTAAAGGGCGATGGTGAAAGTAAGGAAATATTACCATGTGGGGGAAAGCGCAACAAGGGACGTTGGAAAGGAGGGGTAGGACCTCGTAAGGGGTGGCCACGTATTAAGGGGGCACCATTACGTTTCTGATGATAAACGTAACGATTTACAGATTTTTCTAAAATAAAATAAAAAAATCGAATTAACTTTTAATTTAAAGAAATAAAAAATTATACAAATAAATTTAATATAGAATCTTTATAGAATCCAAAATCTGTTATAAACTTATATGAATTAAAAATACCTGGTGAATGTTCATTGTTATGTTCGAATGCTTCACGCTCACTTGTAGTTTTTATATTTGTTCGTTCCTCACGTTCTTCTTCATAATCTTCACGAGGATCTGATACCTCACCATGACTTATGCTAACACTTGCACTTTCTTGTGAACTTTGTAACACAGAAGAGGTACAAGAATCATTTGTTAAACTTGCTGCAGAGTTAGAAATATTTGAAGTTTGATCCAATTCCATTTCTTTCGAAATATTGTTTGTATTCTCTACAACTTGTGTAAGATTTTGTCCACTATTATTTACATCTATTTCATTACTAATTGTTGGTTTTGTTTGTTCGGCTGGAGTTTTAAATTCCTGTTCGATAGATGATACTGTTGCAGTATTGTCTGATGATTGTATTTGTGGTTCCTGTAAGGAACTTTCTTGTGCTTTTTTAACATCATTATGTTGTGTTTCTTGTGTTGGGCAGGATTTTTGCGTATCAATTTGTTTCTGTTGCGCCACTTGTTTTACTTTTGTTTTGGGTTTTTCTTTAATTTGCGAGTTTACCCATTCTTCAGCTTCAGATTTCAATTTTTGTTTCTCTTCTTTTGAAACATCCTTTTCTAATTCTAAAAGATACTCGTCGTTAATAAAATACAACTTTAATTTATCAAAGTTCTACTGTACTACTCACCATCATCAGAAAGCAATAATTCATCTTCATCAGCTCCTATTAAAACATTATCATCTATAACATCTCCTATATCATAATTTAAGAAGTCATCACTGAAACATATTGAAAATAGTATAAAAAATAAATTAATATTACATTATTTTTCATTAAATTGTGAAAATTTCCAATATTTTTCTACACTTGACACGCAGCTGTCGTAAATTGCTGACCCCCATTCCGCGCTTCCCCTTTTCTATAAACAATGAAAATTTTCTTTCACAATTTTTAGCACAAAATTTCATTAAAACTACTTAAATGTTTTTCTTTAATTTGTATTATATGTGTAATATATTCGGTAATCACTTTTAATGCATATTTTATTAAAAATAATAAACTTTTATTATTAAAATAATAAAAAATAAAAATTTTACTCGCACTCACTTTAAGTCAGACATTTTGATAATACAGCATTTTTTATTAGTGGTTGTCAGTTTTTTGTATTGCAGTTTTAAACAGTATTGCCTTAAAATATTTGGGAAGTGTTTGGAATAATTATAAAGGTAATGCTGTTCTGGTGTAAATAACAATAAAAATAAATACGGTAAAGAAGAAAAGCCGTCGCAAGGAAACCTTAAAAAGTATGCTGAGCGATATGAAAATGTTAACAATGAAATTTAACCAAAATTATGAAATTTAAATTAAAATAATAAAAATAAAAAAACAAGTTCTTAGAAAATTTTTAAATAAAATATTAAGTTATCAATGCTGTTTTCAATTTACTTCATTTATTATAATAATTCAAATGGTGTTTCTCTAATGAAAACAGTTTATAGCCTTAACTCTCAAAGAAACATCAGTGTTTTTTTTTTTTTTTTTTTTTATTTATTAGTATAGAATAATGGTTTTAGTATAGAAGAATGTTAAAATAATTTTTAATTTTTTAACATTTTTAAGAGATTGGATAAATCGAACTTCAGTTCTGATATGAACGAGAGTACCGTTATACGATATATAACGAAGATTATAGTCGGTCGAGCCCGACTATGTAATACCTAGCTAGAAGGAATAATGTATTTGTTCATTTTGGTTCATATTATAATTCAATTCCAGGCCAAGAAATCGAGCAGCCTCTGTTGGATGAGCCCATGGATCTTTAGGACTGAGTGAGGTGGGAATAAATCTACATACGTTTTGACGGAACTGTTAATACGGGATAGTAGCATTTATCCTGTTGCTCCAACCCAATTTTAGTTTGGCAGAACTATTCTTTTACTGCGGCAAATATTTCATTGCGTGAGAATCTTGTTTAAAGCTATAGGTTAGGTTAGGCCGTTAGGCTACCATGGAAGAATTGAAACATTAGATATGGCTCCTAAAGGTCCATTTGTGTTATCTGCTCTTGTGAGCAATAGTATCAGAAGTCTCTAAAACATTTGAAGGAAGTCCTTTTTTCAATGTATATACCCCGAAGCGACAGTGTCCAGATAATACAGCAAAGGTGTCTCTCAAGACATTTTCGAGTCAAAGCGAAATCATTCTAGTAGTCAAACACGACGGTTCTATCATTAGTTCTTCCTCTACACGTCTTTACAAGCGGTAAGTGGTACTCCATACAATTGATCGGTATATCAATCCGTTAAGTTAGCACCTACAATTGCTAGTGCATCAGTCTCCGGTTGCTCCGGTTGGTCCCCTTTCCTTGCACCCACACTAATGCAATGTTTGAATGCTCAGCCATTTCGTTAATGATATGCGACATTCTCGGACAATATTATATGTCGTATAGATACCGTATAATAGAATAGACACCCGTAATGGAACTTACTGTCAGCAAAAATCAGGATATCTCAACCGTACATCTTATAGTACCTTATCCAGTTGGTCGCGCTGCAAATTGCAATTTAAGTAAAGCCATACTCGTATTGTTATTATACATTAACTATGAAACGAGAAAAATGAATTCTATCTAAATTTTGGGTCTCTATTTCTCCCAAGCTTTTGGGAGCGGGCAAAATTTTTTACTTTGTTTAATTTTTGTATGGAGGACTTTCATAACAAAATTCAATAATTAATGCATCTAGATTAAAGCTTTTATTTCTTAAAAAGTAATAAATATTTTCTCATTGGTTACATATTTGACAACATTGACTTTAATTATACTACCACATTTTGCAACTCTGAGTATAATAGACACTTAAAATCGATTTTTTCTTTTCATAGAAAAATTATCATTCAAAACGTAGAAGCAAGTCATAGCACAACAAATATTACAAAAAAAGAAGAACGCAGTAGACGGACATAGAAAAAAATAAATTTTCTCGATTAATATTTAAAATAAATTATATATTTTTGTGAAAAATAATACAAAATGAAATTCCAATATAAAGAAGAACATGTTTTCGAAAAACGTCGTGCTGAAGGTGATAAAATTCGCAGAAAATATCCTGATCGTGTGCCAGTAAGTAAAAGAAAAACTCATAAAACTTGTTTTTGTATCAGAAAGTTATTTTCTTTGTTAGAAAATTCAAGAAAAACTACAACAAATTTTAAAAGATTTTGTTTTCTTGGTAGGGGGTTTTTCAATTTCTTGCTTTTTATTTATTGAAATTTTTATAAAAATTAAAAAAAAATAATTTTTAAAAGTATTTTTTAATTGCGTCATAAAAAATAAAGAAATTTAATTTTTAGGGTATATTTTGTTTTTATTTGTATGTAATAATGTTTTTTTGTGTGTATATACAAAAAATATAGATGTTTTAAAAAAGAGTATGAGAGAGAGGAAGAGAGAAATAATATAAACAGAGATGGCAATAATTATACAAAGAAATATAGAAATCATCTGTTTGTATTTGTTGTTTTTTATTTTGCTTTGTTTTGTGAATTTTTATATTGTGTTTTGTTATTGTTGGTGGGGGATATTGCCAGCTGTTTATTTTATTTTTATTCTGGTTGGGTATTTTAAGGGAAAGTGTTATATAGAGGGTTGGGGTGATTATAGTAGTAAATATATTTTTCCAGAATTTTTAGGAGATAAATCGTTATTTGTTCAAGGGTTGTTCATTTAAATAATTAACTCACCTGTATAGAGAAATTATTTAATACATTAAAAATCATTAACTTTAACAATAAAATAAAATTTATGAAATTTAATATATAAATTTTGTCTGCCTTTTAAGAAAAAATAGAAACCTATATACTTGAAAAGTCGAAGTTTTCATTAACAATAATAGTAAATTTAAGATTTAATCTACTAAAAGTCGAGTTTTTAATGATTCGAATAAATATCTCAATATAGAAAGTACCTTAGTCAGGTCAAAAGACGGTTGCGTAGGAAAAAATTTTAAACGAACCAATTATTTCCTGCAAATAAAAATCTTAATCTTAAATACTATGGAAAAATAAAAATAAAGTATCAATTTTAAATTGTCCAATTATTTAAATAATTCCATTTTTATCTTGATATTTAATGGGTAACTGGTATAAAATGTCTATCAAAGTTTGAAGTTTGGTCTACAAATTTCTTTTATGATTGAATATACCGTTGCCTTTTTTAAATATCGTAACTTTTGTGTAAGTAAAAAATCAATGAAAATGGACATTATCTTTTAATAGGTTAATTATATACAATTTCAAACGGCATCAATGTTGTTAACATACAATTAATATTGAAACTTCTGATCCATATAACTCGAAAACTATGAGAGATTGAAAATTTCATGATATTCTAAAAAAAAATTATCAAAATTGCATTTCCTGCATGAATTCCATTTGCATTATATAAATTCATCAGCGAAAATTTGACTGTGTGAATCTGTGTCGCATAGTATACTTAAAAGTTGTGAAGGGGTTATTATTATTATATAGATTTCAATAACTTAAAATAGAGCAATCTCAATTTAAAAGATTTTAAAATACTCATTTGGTCCATAGTTATACATTCAAAAGAATTCTGCTGTAAATATAAGACGGGGAAAAGGACTCTAGATGCTTTAGAATGGATTGAAAAGATAAGAAATAGAAACGAAAAAAAGTGTCTGAAGTTAGTAGAAATTCCCCAAGACAAGGAACGTCCTATGTGGAAAACCATCATTATAGTTTTAACTATTCCTTTGTTCATTAATAATGTATGTTTTCTTCAAGTATAAAATAAACTTAACTTTAATTAATATAGTTGGAAGTTAGTAGATATTTCTCAAGACAAGAAAAGTCTTTTATAAAAATCAAACTATACCAACATTGGATCGACCGTACATGAAATAAAGATGATATATGGAACACAATAGCTTCTAATAGTAGAGCATCTTTAATATATTTTATTTATTAGATAAAAATCTCAATTAACAGCATTTTAAATTTACTCTGTGTGAATAACCTATTTCAATGACTTTTTCAATATATTTTTTTGTATATCTCAAAGTCAAAACTGCATACATATTCAAGTATGTAAAATCAAATCGTAAGAGATATAATTATATACATAAATGTATAAGTATGTTTGTATCTATACTAATTTGAATTGTTTATAAAACAGCTGTTGTCTAAATACTCTCCCCTCTATTTCAAAATAAACAAAATTGAAAAATAAGAAAAGAATTGTTAAGTTCAAATACATTAGAAATCCTACATTATATTAAGAAATTTACAAAGCAAAATTTAAAATAAATTTTTTGAAAAGAAAAAATCAATAATAGCGAAACCTTAATAAATGACCACAAAACAAAAATACAAAAGAACATACGATTTTATGCAATAATTAAAACAATTTATGAAATTCATAACAATAAAAACAATAAATCAATGAGTAATTTACTCATTTTTGTTTTGTTTTTATTTACAACTAAATTTATTTTTAGAAGAATATGTTGTTGACATAAAGTTGTTAGTATTTTTATTATTTGTCTATATTTTCGTTAAAAACAAAGAATAGAAAATTAAGTTTAAGGGAAAATACAATAATATTGAAATATTTAGTTACTCATACGAATTTAGTATATGCGCAATAATCATACATACATACATACATACATACATACATACATACATACATACATACATATATAAAATCAAATATTTACACATATATATGTGTATGTATTAAAGGTAAACTTTAAGATTCTGACGTAAATAAATAGCTAGTTACCCTACAGTATTTTAAGTGGTAATAAACCCTTAAAAATATAAACAAATATTTTCTATCACATGACACATACTAACGCTCTTAATTGTCACCAAATACATCGTGCCTGCAAGCAAACGTCGTCCATGTTTTTAAAATAGATAGGATGCAATGCATTTAACCACTACAATACATTCAACCACTTCATCGGCACATGGTGTATCGTAAAGAGACAAAAAGTGCGCAAAAGTGTCACTATTGTATATCTTGAAGTGACTAAAGAAGAAACAACAGTTTTACCAAGACAAGCACATATCAAAACAAGTAATAGAATAATAGGCGGTTAAGACCTACTACTCACCATCACATGAAAAATTATGAATCGATTCTCATAGAATTTAACTATGATTAGTGGTTGTATAAAACAACTTACCTTAAATATGAGAGGTTTATAATATTTGAAGGAAATTTGCATGTGATTTGAACTAAATTACCATAAGAGCAGGAAACCCAATTGTGTGATGGCAAATGCATTAGAGCAAATTTAAATTTTGGACTGATCATTTTTTCTGTATGTTATAAACTTTAGCACAAATGCATAATACCTAATTATATATCTTGTAGGGTGTAAAAATAATTATAATAACAAATTTTACTTAATATATTTTGTTTTGAACAAATAGAAGTAAATATTTGCAACTTTAAATTATCATTTTAAAATCAATCAATAAATAATAATTGAACTGAATTATAAAATCTTTCAATAGTTAAATGAAAGTTGAAAACTATTTTAAATTTCTTTGTTTTTAAATTCTGTTCGATTTAAATATTTAGATAAGATTTTTAAATTAAAAATTAAATTATTTGGCACTTGACATTTTGTGCAAGTTTTGCCAAAACTATTTGTTAAAAAATGTTAGAAATCTACGAATGTTGTTAAATAACATTATATTTATATTAAGCTCTCTAAATATTTGAATGAATTTAATATTATCTAATACTAAGTTCACAAAAGATAGACATGTAAATGATTATTTTGAACATTTCAATTTTATTCAATTATAAATCATTGTGAAATAATTTAAAAAGAGAAAAAATGCAAAAAATGATTTAAGATGCATGAGTATTTGTAAGTGATTTTGCCACTAATTAAGTAAATTTAATATTATGAGATAAATATAAAATACTAAAATAACTTTAAGTTTTATTTTTTAAAAATATCTTATTTGATTTGTCTGAGAAAATGTTAGTATAAAAATGTTAGGTAAATGATCGACATATGGCTTTTTCTAATATTGTGTTATTACCTACGGTGTGAAATGGAAAAATTCTTTACACACATACATTGCTCATTGGCTGGAAGGTCGAAACCGCTAAATTTACATTCATTTTTTATTTGAAATTATTATTACAATATACAAAAATAATATTTGTATAGTTTTAATCGCTAAAAATGAAATTTTGAACCTTTTTGGTAAACATTCCATTGACATTTTTATAGTGCTTGCCCCTTTTGGTACAAATATTTGAACCACTGAAGGGCTTGTTTACCATAGTGACAGGATGCTAAGAAAGGCCAAAAATAAGTGCACACATTATGAAGTCTTATGAATGGAAGCAGCCTTTTAGTAAACATTCCATGATTTTATTTTCGGTATTTATAGAGGTTTCTTTTGCAGCAAATGCAATAGTAGGAACTTTTTTGGGACATTTTGTCTCTTTTTGTCTATCTAATTTTTTAGCTTTAGAAACATCATGTGCACATTTGCTTCTGCCTGAACCAGGTTTATATCAACTGGCAAATTCTCCCGGTACTGTTTATTAACATTAGAAGCAGCTTAATGACAGATCTTTGAGTGCTTGGCCAAGTTGGGTTTTGTTGAAATTATTTGAATTAAATATTTTTAATATATTTAGTTCACACTTCTTTCTGGTCACTCATTTGAATCAGATTAACAATATATTCATTTGTTTGGCACTAAATATAAGAACTGCATTTTTACAAAGGTAAGACATGTCACAATCTTGTTAAGAATTTTTCGATTTTGTCAGGTTTTGGCAACATAGGTGCAAACAAAATTTTCGTTATTCTAGTTTTAAAATATGTATATAAAATGTTGGTATTTTTGTAATATTATATTCTTATCTATAATTTTCAGACATTTTAAGACTTTAGTAAATAATTACACTGGTGGACATACTTTGATATTCACAAAATCTACTAAAATAATTTTTAAAAGTATTTGTTTAATATAAATATTTGCCATTTTATTAATTTTTAATTAAAATTAGATTCTTACATCTATTGTTTATGATCATTAATTAAGATTCTAAGGTCGCTTAACTTAATAAATTTTTTATATTTTTAATTATCTTGTTTTTTTACAAAAAATATATACATAATCATGTATATTTGGGTTTATATGTATGTTTTGCTAAGATACTAAAAATTAGTTGACGCAATTTTCAAGTTTGTTTATAAACAATAATTTTTTGTTTGGATTTTGTTTTAGTCAACAGTTCTTTTTCTTTATGTCATTCATTAATACTGCGTCTTTGCCAAATAAAATTCAAAATAATAATAAATAGAATAATATACATATATATGTGTATATATAATTATTGTTTTAAATACATGTATATATTTGATTGTATACAAGTATTGTATATTTTTTATTTTCTTTTATTTTTATTTCTTGTCTTTCATTATCAATTATTTTTCATGTATAAACATTCATATATTTTTACATATGAATGAAATACAGAAATGTATTTTAGTTCTTTTACAATAACCTTTGTTTTTCTATATTATATCAGTTTTAATTTTCTTTGTTTAGAAATTTTGTTTGTTGTTTATTTTATTTATCTATAAACATACAGTTTGTCAAATGTATGTTTGAATAATTAAAATATATAGACAATTTTAACTTCATTAATGAACTAAAAATTTCAGCACTTATTTTATTACTGTACTTGTTTTAAAGGATTTTTGCAGATGGATCCAAGCTGAGTGTGGGTTAAGTGTTTCACTTAAAGCCATCGTAAATATGTTGCAATAACTCAAACTCCGTTTAATAGACTTAAAGAAGTATAGTAAAGAAATGTGTGCCAAAAATATTTGATAATTTAAGGATTTTTAGTTAAATATCATGAATGAAATTAAATTTTGGTATATTATTTATTAATGCAAACATATAATTTACAAACTGTATGTTATGAATTATTAAATGGTTCAGGCATGTAGCAATAAAAGTACCACAAGGTAACACCATCTGACCATCAACTTTTACTGTAATGTGCAGTTGGATATTGTAACTTATATGACAAGTTCATAAACCTAAAAATCAGTTTTATAAATTCGTAGATAAGGAGTGAGTTCTTAACAGAAATTTTTCATTAAAGCTTTTAAAACCAAATATTTTTTTTTATTTTTTCACGTTACCTTTGTAAAACATGTCAATTATCTGATTAAAATGAGCGAACATAGTAAAATATATAAAACAAAACCAAACAATTTGTTCCTATAAAGATTTGACCAAGTATTCAAAAGTCTGTCGTCAAACTGTTCCAAATGTTATTAAACAGTACCGGGAAAACTTTCCGTTAATACAAAATCTAGGTTATGTAGAAGCAATGGTCTTGATCATTATATTTCTAAATCCAAAAATTATAATATAAAACATTTTCAAAGGAGCTCCCAACTCATTCGGTAGAAAAGCATCTCCCGGTTAACCAGCACTCGGACAGCAGCTTTAAAATCATACAGGACTCAAACAGCTTCTGACATTAACTCTGTTAAATTTGAGAGGCCAAAAATAAAACGGAAATTTAAGTAAAGGTTTCTTAAAAAATTTTTTGTTGCATAACGGATGTCGAATCTTATGTTCTGGCAGATTATACGCAACGTCCTAGTCCAAAATTTATTTTGTTGATGCTCGAGGAAATGTTAAAAAAAGTTAAGAACTCAAAAGCAGTAAAAATTCCCAAAGAGTTCTTAGTATAGCAAATAATATCCCGTTACGACAAAAGAAGTCAACGGACTCTACAAATATCGAAATTTACATCAAGCATATGATGCTTCCATTCATAAGACTTAATAATGTGACCAACTATACCTGACCTCTCCGACATTCTTTTACTGTGATAAACAAGCCCTTAAGTGGTACAAAAGTGGGAAATCCTCCTAAATTCCCAGATATAAGGCTAGTTAAATAATATTGGGCTCTTGTTTAAAGAGAATTGAAGAAAACAAGAAAGTATCAAAAAATGTGGTAGATTAAAAACGAAGATGGACTACTTGCTCTAGAAAAGTGAAAGAAAGTATGTAAGGAATTTCTCGATCTCACTATTTATTTGCGGTTGGTGGAAGAGGCAATGTAAATTTTTCTATTTGCGGGTTGTGTAAAGATGCTAAGAAAACAGCCTTTGGAATTTTATGACATACATTTTGTCATCTTTCTCAATTTGTATGAGAATGATGACATTTTGTGTTAGAAGAAAGATAATTTTCTGTATTTATTTTTTTATCAACATTTGTTGTATTTTCTTCATTTCAAATGCCCCAAGAATATAATTAGAAACGTTGTTAACCAGTCCTCTTAAACTACGTTACGCTTGCCGACACATTATATGATTCAAGCGAAATTCTTAAGCACAATTTTGGCGAATAATTTTTTATTACAGAATGAGTAAGATCAAAATTATATTCCAGACCTGTTTTTGTATAATTTTTCCCATTTTCAGAAAATAGAGAACAGTTTCCAGTTTTTGGAAATAATTCTAATACATTGGAACTTGAGAATATTTTTCATTTTGAAAAAAAAATAAACATTTGTATTACTTTGAATCGTTAGATACATATATATCAAATTATTGCTAAGAGCAAAAATTTGCATGGTTATTATTTTTTAAGAAGATCATAATTGAAATTATAGTGATTTATTTGGAGGGATTGAATCTCCATCTTTAGATATCCACTAACTATCTTCTGGACACACAAGAAATTGTGCTCTTCCACATCGATAGGAATACGTGAATATCTTTTATTTATATTTCACAGCAAAAATATTATTTGATACAATAGTTTTTAAAAAATTGTAGGACATAAACACGTAATTTCCTTTTTTCATATTATTCACGTATAAGAATTTAATAAGATAGTCATTGACATGCAGCATTTTTTTAATATTTTATATTACACTGTATATACATATTTCATATTTGTTCCCTTTTTTTCTAGGTTATTGTAGAAAAAGCCCCAAAAGCACGCATCGGTGATTTGGATAAGAAAAAGTATTTAGTACCTTCTGATTTAACTGTGGGACAATTTTATTTCTTGATTCGTAAACGTATACAATTGAGACCAGAAGATGCCCTCTTTTTCTTTGTTAACAATGTAATTCCACCAACATCCGCCACAATGGGATCCTTGTATCAGGTAAATTATTGTTGTTTTTTTTCTAAATAATAAAATCTTTACAATAATTTCTTATATTTAATTTTTTAAAGGAACATCATGAGGAAGATTATTTCCTTTACATTGCCTATTCAGATGAAAATGTTTATGGTAGACGCTAAAGCATTTAGCCTTTTGTGTATGTGATCGATTAATAAAGAATAACAAAACTGAATATAAATAAAAATTTGAAATTCGTAACATGGATTTTGTGCACGTACGTTAATAAAAAACAAAAAGCTAAATTTTAAATACTAAATCAATATATTGAAAGAAATCTAAAAAACTTAAATTATATATGTGCAAAACAAAATACAAAAAAAAATCATGATCTTAAAAAAAACAAATTTAATCTTAAATTTTAGTTTTAATAATTAGTACTATAATAAAAAATTATTGTTTCATTTTTTAATTTTACTTTATATAAAGGAATTTCAATATATTTTCTCTATTATGCACATTTATATTAAAATAAACTTAACGAAAATTTCTAAAGAATGAGATTTGTTTTACTTAGTATGATTGCAATACAAATTAACAAATTTCATTTATATATACTTTTTAAATTTCGTTTTTATTATATTTTCTTTTATTTTATTTAATATGGGTTTAAATGTGCATAAACTTATGTATTATTATTTACAAATTTCTACTATACATATAAATTTTTAAAAATATATATTAGAATTACAAAAAGCGAAAAAAAAATTAATAAAATTTTAAATAAAATATTAGGTTTATCCTAATACCAAAAAAATATAAATACGTATATTTTGTTTTTAATATTAGTGATAAATTCGTTTCTTTATGAAGTCGAATAGTAATTTGGTTGTAGTAAGATCTAACTTGGGAACAGACAGAACACTATAATTATAACATTCAGAACACGTCTATAGTTCAAGAACGACCTTTTTTCCTCAAAGTAAATTCATAGGGATAATCTATTTTATATGGGAACTATCTTTTTCACCTGTGTTCTGCTTGCATAATTTCTAAAACAGTAAAATCGCTGCTAAAAATTTTAAAAGTCAAAAACAGAGCACGGAAATTGAAGTCAAGTTTTCTAAAAATATTCAAGTTACATAAAAGCGTATGTTTTGGTGGATTTTTTCTAAATTCCTTGTCAAAAATTTTATGTTATAAATGCTTGAGAGAATGTTAAAGAAAAGTTCAAGACCCAAAAGCAGACAAAATTTCCCAAAAAGTTCCTAGTTGTGCAGTTGCTGCAAAAACGTTAGGTCTTATATTAATCCCCTTAACTTAGAAAATAAGAAAAACAAGGGTAAATGGGTTAACAATTTATTTAGATTTTAATTCATGAAAACGTATAGAGTCAACCCAATACAAAAACTGGAAAACTCCCTAGGGTTTAATCGTAACAATTGTTTTTTATAGCTAATAAAACAATAACGCTCTCGACCAGCTAGGGCGCCTTAACTTCTGAAAAATAAATTTTGATGTAAATACTTAATTTAATTTCTTAAAATCGTTTAAGAACCTGTGTGTACCAACCAACAATGTGTAATAGGTACAGAAAGAAGACAAACATTAAAGACTTGATATCCTTTAAGAAATATTGACAAAAACGAATCCAAAAAAGAAATTAGAATCCCCAATCGATTTAACATAAAAAATTTTATTGTTTTAACTCACACATTAATTCACAAATTTCATTAAAAAAAGTTCACAATAAAACAGTAACATTAAATTAATTTTAAAACAATATTTGAAAACTTTAAACTTATAAAAAATTAAAATTATACATAAAATAAATAAAAAAACTTTACATAATTAAACATAACAAAATTCAAAATATATACACAAAAGTCCAAAAGAAAGCATTAAAAACCAAAAATGACATTGGGAAAAATACTCGAGCCTTGGCATCTATCCAATGTGATATTTGTTGTGGTGTTAATGTGGTCCAGCCATGGCGAGTTTTCATATCATCATCAGAACCTTGTTCCAAAAGACCTACATCCATTTTACGATTATCTGTAGTGAATGTGGTCACTTTTGATACATTATCCGATACCTCATGCTCATTAATAGTGGTTATGGGTATATTGTGCACGGTTAGATAATTATTGAATTTTGGTGCACCCGTTAATGACATATCACTTCCCATTGTTGTGCCCGTAGAAAATGAACGTGATCTAGAGGTTTTGCGTCTAGAGAGACGTGGTGAGAGAGTTGATTTTAATATATGTTTGCTACTCATCGATTTAACATCCACATTACGTTTACGTCGCCAAATTGTATTGACAAAAGCAAATTCAAGTAGACTGCCAAAAATGAATAGAGTACAACCCAAAAACCATACCTCAGACACTTTAATATAGCTGACCTTGGGTAAGGTTTTGCCTATTTGTATGAGAAAAGAAGAAACAAATAATAAAAACATAGTTTATTAAGAAATTATAATAGAAAATGTTTTAATTACAATATTTTAAAAACGGCACAATATGTGATCATAAATTTTAATTGTTTTATAAATTTTTAATTCAGCTATAAAAATTTAATTTTATTTGTAAAATCTGAAAATAAACAAATGTTCTTATTTTTATTTTAGTTTTAATATTTCTTAGTTTTATGCGCGATGTTTTTAATACTGATTTCTGGAAATTTATTAACCTCTTTATAAAAATAAGTTGCCTAAGGTCCCATGTTGATTTCTTTTAAACCGTTAACGGTTTAATTTATACATTTTATATATATGTAAGAAAGAGACCTAAAAATAGTTGATATATGTACATATCAAGAAAAAAAGTATAATTGTTCAAAACCGACTGTATAATTCCCTACATCATAAAGTGGTTTTATATGTGATCTGTTCAAATTTGTTCATCCAACTAGTAGAGTTTGCTTATGCTTCCTACAAATTTTGTTCCTTAGATTATTATTATTATCATCATGTCGGATGTGTCCCCAGGTGGCCGATAGTTGGAGTCTGTTGTCTCGGCAATATATATGATATTCTGCACATATACTACAGTGATGTTTTTCCAGACCTTGGCTCTCGTGGACCAAATAAAATCTGACACAGATTAAAGATGCTTTGGTAAATAGCAGTGCCTAGATGGCTAGAGAGTGACAAATAATATAGCCGGTAATAGCTTCCTTTCAATGCCAGGGTGCGGGTCGGTTTGCGTACGCCGCCACTGAGCGTGATCCTTATTAACGTGCTTCTTCGTTTGACCATGATTAATTGTTATAAACTTAATGAAGAGAAAGATGTTGAAAGATGATAATGTTAGAAGCGGTAGTAGGACTATAAAAGCTTGACAGTAGAAAAGACTTAGGGCCATAGATATGGAGGCAGGAATTAGCTGTGTTGGATATGCACAGAAGCATACTCTTAAAGTAAGAACTGAATTGAAGTAGCAGGTGCTACTATCAGAAAGATGGTACAATGGACAGGACTAAATTGAACGATTGTTCGCGGACAGATGTTGCCTCTGACTGAATTGGAAGACGATTTGCTCAAAAAGGCTCTACAGAGTTAATGGACGACCTTTTCCTGGATTCTGATGAAGAGCATGATAGAACAGCTCCTAGTCAGAAAACAGGTAAGGGAGCTTCTATTCTCCCTGTTGAACTAACTTAATAATAAATAATAAAAATAACTCACCCTGTGCAGAAGCCAATGTTATAAACGTCAACATAGTTGAGGTGCCCAACATAATTCTAGGTGGTGCTTGATCTGCTTGCAACCAAAATGATACCCAGGAAATGCCCACAATTAACATGGATGGCAGAAAATAATCCATTAAATAGAAACCCACTTCTCTAGTAAGATGCACGGTAAAACTTAAAGAACTATAGTTTCCCGCAAAAGCACCATGTCGTAAATCGTTTAAATCAGCATTGATAACCGTTTCATTGGACCAGGCTTTTTGTAATACATATTCCGTTAAATGTAAATCCGGATCAAATGTTATGGGTCTCTTTTGTTCCCAATGTATAACTAATTCTGAAGTATTATACATCCAACTTTCCAAATAGGTAGAACAATGTTGTTCATCAAAGGGGAATTTTTGCAAATTCATCCAACAATAGAGTGTGGCCTTAATACGACTCGATATAATAACGGTGCCATCGGGAGAAATTGAGGTTAGAATATCTTTTTCATTAGTGCCCATTATACTGGAATCTCTTTCGTTGGCCAAAAATATATGAGGCATCCACAAATTATCTCTTAAAGGTTTTTCGCCCAATATAGGTTGTTTACGTTTGGGAGCAACTTTTCGAAAAGTAAGACGTGGATCCAAAAAACGTAATTGTAGTAGAGCGTGAATTTTAAATTGCAAATCATGAGCCTCTAAATTCTGCATAAAATAAACATACCAACGAACATAAACATCTACTGGTAAACGACTGCCAGATTCGGTATAAGTGATGGGTCTTTCCAAACGGTCGTAACGACAACCATGTGTTAACCTGGCCAATAACTGGGTCTGTGATAAACTGTCAGCATCACTTAAAGAGGGACAATCCACTTCAGAATCTGCTAGGGCAGTATAGATGAATAAAAGAAAGAATAGTAGATTCTTTAACATGATGAAAACTTTTTACAAAATAATTTATTTAAATGAAAAATAACTTTTTTTAGATCTAAATATATACAATAAATGTTAATGGCGCTTTTGCGGCGACCACATTAAAATATTTTTTATTTAGTTAATTATTTAATATTCGCCGCAAACTAACGGTTAATATTTTGGAGAATTACAGTTGAGAAGATTTTGAATTAAAAATTTAGCGAATTCATAATACACTGAAATAACAACTTATTCAGATAAAACTAAGAGTGAATAAGACCGCTATATAATATCCTTGCCATAATTCTGGCATGAAAATTATGGACCGACCGTCCTAAAATAATTAAATTATTTTAGTGATATTGTAGTGAAGTGGGCTGTAAAAAATTTGGCCTCAACCACGCAGAAGTTTTAAGCATTCGAAATATGATAAAATAGAATTTCCTTTTTTAATGTATACACACTGATTTTGGGAAGTGGGTTAGTATAAAAACTACTGTCATTTGAAGACCGATTGTAAAAATTTTGACTTTGCTTATTTATAATCATACCCTACACCAACATATGTGATTAGAATAATAAAGGAAATAAACCCTTTCGTCTTAGCGTTAGTTTTTGAGTCGATTTAACAATGTTCGTCATGTTCATGTCATTATCAAGGACAAGGACGAAACCTAATGAATTTGATTATGATCGGCCATTTTTATATACATAAAAGGTTATGCAAACGATTTTTCGCTGAGAAATTTATAATTTCTTCACTGCAAAATGAAATCAGCGAAATTAACTCAATACACTTCACCTTCTGGACAACAGATGTAAATACAAGTACAGTAGTAGTATAATCCGTCTGTTAACCACTCGAAGTTCGTGGGAGTTATGTTTACCTACTCAATATGCCTTTGCATTAGAAGGTAGCAATTGGTTACGCTGCTCCATTGTGGTCTTCTTCACTAAATAATGAACAATGGAGAAATATTCAAAGTTCCCAAAATGTAGCCTTCAAAAGTCCTCAACACACCATCTGCATGAGGAGATTAAGATCCTTCCTGATAAGGAACATAGGAAAATGCTTATCATGCCAACTTCAATATTACCAAATTGGAGTGTCCTCTGAGACATATAAGTAAAGTTGAATATACGAACCGGGCATACTCTGGTATGTACAAAATTCTTTTGATCGGGAATTATTTTTTGAAGCTTTGAATGACATTCACAGAACTTTTCAAATTAGTGTATGAATGTCGCAATTGGTGCCACTCACCGCTCGTGACAGGCATTAAACAGGATCTGACTCGATTTACAAGAATAGTTCTAGCAAAACTAAGATGCCGTCCTGAAATTCATGTGAAAACGAGTTTCTTGCTTTTAAAACATAATTGTATTTCTTACTTGCAAATTCTACATGATATAAATGCAATAAAATTACTAATCTTTGTTCGTATACTAAAATAATTTTTAATTAAATATAAATAAATAATTTTTGGAATTTTTTGTTTAAAAAACTGAAATTCTTTTATATTTTCTCTATTATAACTCTTCTTTATCTCCTTTAGCGTTTTTAGTTTTCTTATTTGATTTATTTTTCTCTTTAGGCTTATCTGTGTCATTGGCTGGTGATAAAGTTTCCGTTAAACATTTTCTATCATCAGTGGCCAACACTTGTTCCTCACACAAATGAACAATTAAATCCTTTTCATCTTGTTTTTTAAAATACCAATCGGAAATAACATCTTCATATTCCTCCAACATATTTTCACATTGACTTTTCATTTGTGTCACTTCTACAGGTGGTTTATCCCATAATTCTAAGGGTATGCCCAAATCAACTTTAACACCTTTATCCACTAGACCGTGAAGAGTTTTAAATGTTTGTGACATGCCTTTGGCAAAACGGGTACTATCACTACGTTCCTTATGAAGATTATATTCCAAAATACGTTCACAAACATTTTCGGTGGATTCCAAAAGACGTAATTCACTTCTACGATATTCGGTGCGTTTTTTGGGTTTAACATCATCCACGGAATAGCTAAAAATGAAAGAAAATAAGTAGCAATTGAAAGACATGTTAAATAATGTTTAATATTACCCTATCTCTATAACATCATGAGATTTGCCAGTTTCTTTCAGTCGTTCCTGTAGTTCAGTGGCCAAAATTTTACATGTTTCACATCTGTTGGCATAACGTACTCCTTGTTCTTCTTCGGGAGAGCTGGCAATAGCCAGAAATATTAAGGAACTTATTATAAGGGAATAAATATACATCTTGTTAATTAATTAAATTAAAATATTCCAGAAATGCCGGTGTTTACAAAATAAATGAAGAAAAAAATTTTGTAAAATACAACACTGACGTGTTTTTATTTAGGGCGTTGCTACACCTGAAGGTGTTGCTTACTAATGTTATTATAAAACTGTTGTATCAACAACTCTGTTAAAATAAGATTTTAACAATTTATACGAGGTGAATTCGTTTGTTTGTTTTTATAGCATAATTTAGGGCGTTATCTGGAATTTTATGCTGCCGTATGTAAAAAAATTTAAAAATGCTTTTAAATATTGAATTTTAAAGAATAAATTTTAAATTTTGAATAGTTTGAGGAGGCGGATATGAAAAAAACTAATAATTTATTAAAATAAATAAACTAGCTAATAAATAGCTTTTTATTATTATTATTATTGACTTAAAATTTTATTTCTTTTATTAATTAAAAATGTTTCATTAAAAATTTCTTATTACTACTTGTATATAATTTGACTTTCTAATTTTTGCCACATTTAATGTGTTTTTTTTTTATTTTTTGGTGTTGTAATATAATTTAATTAAATTTGTTTTTGTTAAATTTTACTTTTGGTGTTGTCTTCTTTGTGAATTGTCTCCTTTTCCTTTTGTTTCATATCATTATTTTTAATATTATCTTGGAAATTGTTATTGTTGCTTTTAGATAATTGTTGTTGATGACGTTGTTGCAGATCTGCAAATGATCGAACTTGCAAAAATAGACCACTATTCAAAAGTCGAGCTTGATGCTCTTGAGCTTTGGCACGTAAGCAAGCAATGGAATTGTTTCTGGAAAAAAAGAAATGTTGAATAAAAATTAATTTTATTATAAATTTGGAATAAATAATTTTATGTTTAATAAATTTATATTATATAATTAATGCAAAAAACTGTTATGGTCGGTTAAATCCAACTATCTAATACCTTACACCATAATTTTGTTTATAAAAGGTGGTTACGAAAAAGTGATGAATGACCCTCGTATAATATTATTTCGTAGGGGGCTTGTATGGGACATATGAGAATCAATGGACCGACCATTGCATAATTTGGCACATCGTTTTAGAATAACATAAGATATAATTCTGTATAATTTCTTTAAAATCGCTTTGTATTTAGGCCTTTAATGAGCTTAAAACATTATTCCGGAAAGACATTTAGGAGGTACCTGAAATATTGGGCAGAACAAATTCAATTTCAATAGGCTTTGGTTTTGTGCCAAAATGTGTACTAAATTTCATCGAAATATCTAAAAAATTGTAGACCTGTAGAGTGCTCACAATGTTTACATGGACAGCCAAGCAAACGGACTCAGAAAGTGATTCTGAGTAGAGCAGCATCTCTCTTTGTATCCTTACTATGCACTATGGGTTGTTTATTTACTGAATCCTTAGAATTTCTTTTATAGTAAATTGCATTTTCATTTTTTTTTTTTTTTCAATTTTTAAAGCAAATTTATTTTAATTGATTTCTCATTTGAAAAAAATTACATTAACATTTTTTATTTATTGATGTTTTCAGGACAATATTCAGTCCATGTCCATTCTTCGAAGGATACACATATGAATTTAGTTGTATGGAAGCCTTCACCATCAGGGCAATGATGTCTTTCGGCTTTAGCACCAGCTGTGGGACACAACCAATATTGTGTAGGATCCCAGAAATTACGTATGGGTACATTCACATTTTTGCTAGTACATTCAGGTTCATTTTCACTATCAGGATCACAAGCCAAAATACAAGTGAAAGCAACAGCCAAAATGGTCAAATAGAGAACTTTCCAACAGTAAAAAAAAAATTCCAATTATCAAGATATATAAACGATTTCTTAGAATTTCTTACTTACTTGATTTCATATTGTTGGGTTATTGACTTCTGTTTAAATGGTTATGCTACCTTGAACTCTATTTCCCCATACATTTATAGTTAAAAGTTGCGGAGATGTTAACAATATTTGAGTTGGTAAAGATAAAATTTCAATGACAATTTATCGCATTTCCTTTGACCATTAAAAACATGATTGATAACGTAATTTTTTCTATCTTGTTTATGTTTTTTTTGTGTGAGGAGTGAGATCGAATTGTACTGCACTGTATATACTGAACTGTATTACAAAGATAACTTGATAAATAATCAAATAATATCTGAGTTAAAAATTTGTATGAAAAAAGTGTGTTAAAATTTTTTCAATCTCACTCCTTAATTGGAATGTGAGTATATTGAATTTGTTATAGTGTTTGAAACATTTCAAGGGCCACATCCAAAATTCTAGACGACAGTTGTCATACTCATTTTTAACGTATAATTGGAATACAAAAAAAATTGCTGCAAACAAAAGTTATAGACCGATATTTGCTGAAACCCTAAAATCCATAAAATAATTAAATTTGCTGAAGTTTGTATTTTTGTTTAGGAATAGAGACAGTAGAGTACCCTACAATTGAAATATTGATTTTTGTACTTCCATAGAACAAAACAGAGATTTTTGTTAAATGTCAGAAAACTTAAAAGCTTTAATTGTCAGGGCATTTAAGATTCGGTTCAGCCTTAATTCGAATTTTAATAATTTTGCTAGAAATTTATTATATACATTTCATTTTCGTTTTGCCAAAGCAATTTTTTAGGGCGTTACTGGCCCTAAGCAAACATTCGTGTTTACCATACGATTTAAATAAATTAGAAGTAATTTAAAATTGCTATGTAAGGGGGTACCTCTCCTCCTGATCCTATAAGTCCTATATTTTTTCAGTGATGGTGTTTCACAGTAGCATAATTGCTGCCAGAATTTTTAGAATTTCGCTGTTATAGTTCTTTTGATATGGATAATCAATATTTGCATTATAAAGAGGGGACCTCTTCCCCTGCTCCTATCCGCTCTACGTTTCGTCCAGCAAAACTGTTCCTTGAAAACTTCGCTGTTATAGTTATTTAGATATTCGATAACCAATATTTGCTATGTATGCAGGGTACCCCTTCCCCTTGTCCAATTAGGATCATTCTGTGAAAATTTCATCAAAGTTTTGGAGTCTATACGTTACATACATACATACATACATACATACATACATACATACATACATACATACATACATACATGCATACATACATATGTGTATATAACACACTTCCAATTTTATATATGTATAGATGAACAGAGATATCCCTATATGAGTTTTCTAAATACAGTGGAGCAAAATGGGACAAAATTATACAAAAGAGAGAGATTAGAATGGGCACGATTTTCTGCCAACGTGTAAACTTCTTATACAAGTGTTTGGTATCTAAGAAAACCTTAGAACTTTTGGACTTACAGTTGATGTTAAAAATTTTATGAAAAATTAAAATTTTCGATTTTATTTTGTTCAGAAAACAACTGTTAAATAATGCAAAAAGTCGAGTCTTTTCAAAGTTCCAACTTCGGATTTATATAAGTTTTTAATGGATTCATATGTATATGATTACTGTAGCAATATTTTTAAAGAATTTTATGGGAAATCTGGCACTCATTTAAAAAAGTAACCTTTATTGAGCCCTAAAAAAGGAAAAGGCTAAAAAAGGTTAAAAATTTATTCCCACTTAAATACCTCTGAAACTGTAAGAGGTAAACTGTATGTAAATTATATATATGTAAAATTTCTTTTGTCTGAATTCCTAAATGAATTTGTGGCGAATTTTTAGAAATTTAAAATACTCGAACTGGCTACATTTGGTGAGTCACTGTCTACCTCTGACCATAAAGGCGCTTGTACTTTTCTAAGAGAACTCAGAATTAAAATTTCACCTGTCTTGATTCGTTAATTCATTTTTCAATATCAACATACCCGAGTTGACCAACTTTGGTGGTAACCTTGAGGCCCCTCTAAATCATCTAAAAAACAACTCATATCTGATCATGTCAAGTTTCATTACGATATATCTAACGGTTCGAAAGTTATAGAATTATTTCCAAAAAAATCGTTTTGAACCGTGCTAAAACTTGAAGCTGAAGAACTCATGACTCAACTCATTTATTGTCAATCTATGTTTCATATCCTAAGAATAATAAGATCTAATATATCCATGTGGAATTTTTATTGTGCTTGTGGGCTCTTTAGACAAAATGTGTGAATGTGTCCATGGTAATTTCAGATCTGAAGCCCTAAAGACTTGAAGGTGAACTATGCCCTAACGGCTGTCATTTATGTGTTGTCTAGACTTAAAGTGGTATAAACTTTAAGTTTAAAAATTCACGAATGTGCGAAATTTTCCAGGAACATGAAAGTGACCTGTAATTACAGATAACAATATTGATATGCCCGTGCGATTATGATTTATGAGTTGCTTTGTGCTTCTCATGTTAAAAGCAGGCCACAACTCCTGGATGACTCTTTCAGTGTGTATTCGTTTTTTCATTAAAAATCTCTGCAATCATGAGGAATAGATCGAAAATATTAAATCGAGTATTGGATCATGCTAAAACTTTGAAGATGGAGGACTAGCACTATGTTTGGGAAGCCCTTAATTATACTTCACTATTGTCAATTGCAGTGAATGTATTAAAATTTGCAGAAATTATTACTCGTATAAGATGAACTTATGCCAAACTCTCAAAATCGGAACTAAAATCCTTCCCAAAAACTAAAAAAACAAGAATTATTAAAGTCAAGTTATTGGAATTATTTTATACATTTCTCGTTAAGTTTTATTGATATTTATGATCATAATATTTTTAGTTGGCAACATTATTCTCGGGACATGGTTCAGTCCATACCCATTCTTCAAATGGTACACAGGCACCTTTGTCTGAATGAAAACCTTGAGCATCGGGACAACGTACACGTTCAGCAGCAGCATTAGCTGACTTACATACCCAATATTGAGTGGGATCCCAGAAATTACGAATGGGTACATTTAAATTGCTGCTTGAACACTGAGGTTCATTTTCGCTGTCAGGATCACAGGAGAAAACACCAGCCACGGCAAAAGCCAAGATGGTCAAACAAATAACTGAGAACATAAAAAACTATATCACAGGAAAACAAAGAATTAATCCTTTCTGAAACTTACTTGATTTCATTTTGTTCTTTAATTTCCGAAACGCAATCCGTTAGAATACAAGAGGAACTTAAATTAATGTAATTTTTATTACAATATTTATATGGAAATGGTTCAGAGAAATTTCTATGCAGATATGTAATGCTATATATGTATGTATATATTACATTGCAAAATTTGTTATATCAATTAATTAATTAATTAATAATGTTGTAGTAATTATTGATATTATATGTAATTTTCTTTTATCAACAATATTCATTGATACATTTCTTAATTGAACTCTAAATTTAAAGAATATATTTTTGCTATGATGATTCATGTTAGTATGAAGTTGTAGCACTAAGTGCGCGGTAATGGAAAATAACTGTAAATTCACAGACAAGTGAAATAAAGTGGAATTCTCTATTTTATTACAAAAACAAATAAATTCAATTAATATTTTAAACAAAATTGGAAGTGTCTTTAAAAGTTAATGCATTTTATGGCAAGAAAAAATGTTAAAATCGGTCAAGCTCGACTATGTAAAACCCTACATTACATTGTTGATTGTAAATGACTGCCGCGAAAAACTTATGAACGGGCCTCATACAATTTGCTTTCCTTACTTATGCTTATGTGTGCAATAGAAAATAATTATAGATCGACCCTCGTGTTATTTGGCACAGCACATTTTTCTTATATTTAAATTAATTTGACTACATATTTTTACAATTCCCACGTTTGAAGTGCTATTTGAAAAGGTGGTTGTATGGGACCTATAAAAAATAATGGACTGATCCTCGTACAAATTGGCATATCATTTCAGTATATAATTAAACTTATTTTCGCAAAATTTTGATAAATTCGTTTTATATTTAAGAGTTTTATGGACTAAAAACCTTATTCCAGGGGGACATTTGTATGGGGCCTTTATGAAAAAATAAACCGATCATAACCAATTTTAGTAGGCATTGTCTTTGGAACGAAACATTAGAATGTGCTTAACTTCATTAAGATGCGACCTGTACTTTGTAAAAATGCTTTACATGGACAACCAGCCTACCGGACGGACGGACATGCTAAAATCGGCTCAGAAAGTGATTCTAAGTCGAACGGTATACTTAAAAGTGGTGGAAGGACTATTTTTTTTTGCCCATTACAAACATCTGCTCAAACGCTTAATTCCTTCACCACCTTTGGTGGTGTAAGGTATAAAAAACTAATGTCTGAGAATATGGAACGATAAAATTTGTTGCTATTGGAGATATAGAAAAATTAAGATCATATTAATTGAAATATCCTTAATGTCCATATAAAGTTTGTTCGCAAAGTATAGGTCGCAGTTTTGGCACGTTCTATTACTATATAAATTGGTTATGGTAGGTCCATTACTTCTTATAGGCCCAAAACAATTGTCCATACACCCTTGAGCATAAATAAGAAAAACATTTTATGCGAGGGACGTTTACAAATTTTTTGTAGCTGCTTAAATGCGTGTTCTCTAGGACAAAAAGACATTTTTCATAGAAAGTCCTTATAAAGCTAATGAATATTCGGCATAGCCGAATAAAGCATTCCTACTTGTGGCAGCTATGTTCTTGCGCTGTTGTTTATGTGTTCTTCTAATTAAAAAAATAGGTCAAAACTCTTGGGTGAATCTTTTAATGTCTATTTAGTGTTTTAGTTCATCCATTGTCATTGTCTCTTTAGGAAGTTTTCGAAAATGTTCAATATTTTCGAGTGAAATTTTTCATCGTCTTGTCAGTTTTTATCTGCAGTAGTATAAACCTTTAGTTAAAAAAAAGACAAATGTGCGAATATTTCTTCGGAGTTTAAGATCGGGAAATCACCTATAATTATGCCCTTGCGATTTATGATTTATCTTGTTCTTCTAGTGTTAAAACCTGGTCACAACACTTGGGTGACTCGTTTAGTATGTACTCATCCATTCATTGTCAATCTCTGCTACATATCTTAAGGTAGCGATCGAAACTGTTAAATCTAATATATCCAAGTGGAATTTGGAAATGTTAAACGGCGAACATTTTCATAGGTTTTGGAGCCAACCGATATTTGTCCAGCCAATGCATAATTTTAGCTTAGAGTCAAATAACTTTGTTAAGATATTTTGCGTTATTCTGAAAAGTGATTTCACAGTTACTTAAATGCGGAAGTCAGAAGATAAGATTCATGGTCTTTGTTGTGAACAATACCAAGATTCTAAAAAATAACTAACTAACGAAACTATATAATATCACTCGTATAAGCTTCGATTTTTCCCCTCAATCCAACTGAATCGAACTAAAGGCTTCTAAAACAATCACAACACTTCCAATGACTTAGATTGCTGCTTAAATTTAAAATCACGAATTCCAGAATTATTTACGAAAAAATAGCACTGTACAGATGTTGACGATATAGAGAGACTAATAAAATATAATTCCAAAAAATGATCTAGACCATATTAGTTATATTTTCGTTATTTTAACAATAAAAGTTCTACATTTTCTAGAAATTTTGAATAAAAAGATAAAAATAATAATAATAATTTTGTAAATAATTTTATTGTTATTAATGACGTATCCACAAATGATATCATTATCTTTGTATAATAAAAGAAATTAGGGAGTGTTTATTAGTAATTTTTTACCATTTTATGGGGTTCAGAAATCGACAATTTTTATGATAAACTAATGTAAGGAAATGATTTGTTATTGAAGGTCAGTATTATTTTGTGAAAAAGTCGTTATTTTGGAAATAATTTTGTAACAATAAAATTTTAATTAAGGTGATCGGCCCGACTTTTAATAACCGGTTATTTTGATTAAGTCGATTTCGGTTTTTGTGAAAAGCTCCGGGTTTTTCTTCTCGAACAGCCGGTTTTTATAAAAGTATTTTTATGGATTTTTAGCGTATTGAAAACATTAAAAATTATTTTCTTTCATAATAAACTTAAGTACTGATAACTTTCCTGTGGAGATGCATTCATTAATTATTTCACCAAAACTGATGCGGTAGATACTGGATCTGATTTAAATACTGACAATTCTATAAATAATTTGTAATATGAATAAAATAATTATATTCAAAATCCAAAAATCTTATTTAAAACAAATACTACTTTCGAATCGATTCGGAAAGCTTGGAATCTTAACCAATGCTAATTAAAGATCATTTTCAATTTCAAAAAGAAAATCATGCAATAAGATAGACACATACACCCGAGCGTACCTTACACATTTCCACTCCAATACCAACAAACTTTTTTAAATACGAGGCATAATTTTGAATGTGCGTTCATTGGGAGTTATAAAAATTCACATAGTTTTGACTATAGCTCTTTTCTACTTATCCGATTTGGATGAATCTTGGAATAGTAAATTAGCTTTATATCATAGTTTAGTTTTATTTAAATCTGATAAATTGTTCTGCAAAATTTACAAATTTTTTTATCTTAATATTAAGGTGACTCAGGTATCAGTGTAAACTTCTTAGGACAATAAGAACAATCAGGCCAATTTTTTGAATTTGGTTTATTATTGTGACCGTGAGAAGTATGGCTAAATCGAATCAGATTAAGGTATAATTAAAAAATATGTATATTTTATCTGGTTTTAGATTATTCCTTCTTGGTATTACATGACGAATAACAAAGTTAATATGACCATTATTACCGAAAACCGGTGTCTTCAAAATGATGAAGAATCGATGACCCTAATAAACATTCAAAAATTATTTTCTACCGGACAGCCCATATAATGACAGGGCGATATTTTAAGTGGAAAAATTTAAATTTTAAAACATGATTACACGGATTGAGATGATGGGAATCATTTTTATCATTAATGTAGGGTCGGAACAATTGTCTGAATTAAAACACACTTTTTTATGGAAATAGTTATTATAATTTCAGTTTATTTTTATTATTGCATTTATCTGGTTTTTTATAGCTTATTAGAAATTAAATTAAATATTCTTCACACTTAAGGTTTCACACTTCTTAAAAACACAACTTCTTTTTATCGTGGTCACACAACAACTTGTCCTCTGTCTTTTCTACTATTCTTGTTAATGTTCGCTTAGTCTTTTCTGTCCGCTGCTTGAGTGCAATTTTTAAGAGTCCGTTACTTCTTTTATTGTCGGTATGTGAGAATTAGGGAGGTACCCTACATTCGGCCCTCCTGACGGCAATTCGGCTCGGATTGCCATCTTTTCATATATTCGGCCACGGTCGTTGTTCTCATAGGACCTTCATGGTGGCCGACCTTCTCTACCGCATATCTTCCGTGAGGTAATTCGGACGTTATCTTGTAGGGACCAAGGTATTTACCTTTTAACTTAAGCCCGGTGCCAAACTGAGTGCGCTTAATGGCCACTAACTCGTCCACAGCATATTCCGCTTCCGGCTTTCGTTTGCTATTGTAAGTTTTACAGTTCTCCTGTTGAATTCGAGCTATATTCTCCTTAGCTTCAATTCTCATCTCGTTCCTTTCATCCTCGAATTCACGAACAAATTCGGCATCTAATATTTCCCGGAGATCAGGGTAATCTGGTAATTTCATTTCAACGCCAGTTAACAACTTGAAGGGAGATAATCGGGTGCTTCTCGGGGGAGTAGAATTAATAATCATTTGAACCCGTCGTACATGTTTGTACCAGTTCTGTGGAGTCTCAGCACACATCTTCGCCAGCATTGGTATGACTATTCTATGAACTCGTTCCACCTGGCCGTTCCCACGTGGAACACCAGTAGTTATCAACAAATGCTGAATATTCTCCTCAACACAGTAATTCTCGAAATCATTCGAAGTGAACGCTGTTCCGCGATCGGTTATAATTCTTCGGGGATTACCAAAAATAGAAGACTGTTTCTCCAAGCATTCGATCACAGTTTTCGTATCGGTAGACTTTGTTGGATGGAGCCAAACAAATTTTGTAAATCCGTCAACGACAACGAGCAGATGGTTATACGCCTTCTTAGTGACTTCCATAGGACCAACATGATCAATATGATAAGTAGTCAGAGGTCGATCGTCCTTGTCGATGGGGTTTAGATAACCCTCTTTTCTTCCAACCTTTGCCTCGGTGATGATGCACTCGATGCAGCTTTTCACAATACTTGGTACTTTTGTCGCCAACTTCATTATATAGTACTGTTTCTCAATCAATTCACGAGTCTTGGAAACACCAAGGTGACCCTGGTTATGCGCCAAACGGATAATCTCCTCCTCCAACTGGACCGGTACTACAATAAGTTCCTTCGCTGGATCCTTGTACAACACACCATTTTGCATATAATAATCCTCATATGCTCCATACTCCAAGACCGCTCTGATGGATTTCGTACACTCGTCACTTTCCTGCGCACACCTGATTCTGTGAGTAAGGCTGCTATCAAGTACTAAACACGCCATTCGGCTTAACGCATCTACATGTTTCATTCGCGTACCGGGTCTATGTTCAATCTCGTACGTAAATTCCTGCAGGAACATAGCCCATCTGGATATTCTTGCCGGTACGTCGTCTTTGTTCATTGTCATCTTGAATGCGTTGCAATCGGTCACGATTTTAAACGGTATACCAAGTAAATACACTCTCCATTTTTTCAGGGATTCAACTATTGCCAGCACCTCCAACTCGTAGGAATGGTATTTCTCTTCATATGGCTTTGTTCGGCGGCTCATATACTGCACCGGGTGTAAATCTTGTTCGTCCAAACTCTTCTGCAAGAGCACTGCACCATAACCATACTTACTGGCGTCTGCATGCACCTCCGTGATAGCATCTGGGTCATACAACTTCAAAACTGGAGCATTCACAAGGGCTTCCTTAAGCTGTTGACAAGCAAGTAATTCCCCCTCGGTAATCACGAAATGACTATTCCTCCTGAGTAGATCTGTCAAAGGTTTCGCCATTGTCGCATACTGTTCAATAAACTTTCTAAAGTAGGAAGTTAGCCCTAAAAATCTCTGTAGCATTTTCCGATCGGTGGGGATCGGGAAATTCTCGACTGCCTTTATCTTCTCCTTCGCTGGCTTGATCGAACCGTTCTGAATTATGTAGCCCAGGAAGTTGACAGTACTTCGCAAAATCTGGCATTTCTCCCATTTTATGCGCAAACCATTTGAGGCAGCTATCTCCAACACTTTTATAAACTTCCCAAGGCCCTCTATCACATCCTTTGCGGGAATAATGATGTCGTCCATATATACTATCACAACACCCTCTCGTATCAAGTCCTTAAACACCACTGATATAAATCGGGTAAACACAGCAGGTGAGTTGCTTATACCAAACGGCGCGAACATAAATTCAAATTGGCCGTTGTGTGTCACGAACGCCGTATACCTTCTTGAAGATGGCTCCAAGGGCACATGGAAAAATCCATTCCGCAGATCTAATGTTGTGTAGATATTAGCATTCTGTAGTTTATCTATCACCTCATCCATTAACGGCATAGGGAAATGGTCTCGAACGATTTTCTGATTTAATCTTCTATAGTCACAACAGAGTCTCTTCGAACCATCTTTCTTCGGAACCAGAACAATAGGTGATGCATACTCCGAAGTACTGGGCTGCACTATTTTCTCTGCAAGCCATTCTGTGATCTGCTTATCGACAATGGCTTGATCGGTAACGGGTAAGCGTCTGGGGCGATGACAAACGGGTATGTCATCCTTCAATACTATATTCATCTTTACTGGGCTATCTATAACTCGTCTTGGACGATATTCGGTAATCGCCGTTATCACTTGGCCCTTAATGGAGTCATTCAAGTGCTCAACGTCGACTGCTATATCTGGTTCATACTCGTCCATATTCAAACAAATTCCAGAGAATTCCTCCAGCAGTAAATTTTTCTCGACTGGCATTCTAAAAATGACTTCACCATTTGTTATAGTGATGTCCGCCCTCCGTATTAGGCTGTTTCCCAGCATTATAGAGTGATTGATGTCACGCTCTCCCACTACATAAAAGGTTGCACATGTAATATATCAAATCTAGAATATATATAGTTTATTACAAAATAATATTTTATGATTTTTCATATAAATATTAGACAAAAACCAACAAAAGACTGACATTAAGTTTCTTAGTATCATTGTATTACGACGAAGCCTTAACGCAAATTAAAAATAAAATGAAAACTGGTAAATATATTTGTCCCGGGATATAAACCAATAAACTTTGAAATTAATGGTCTGCAATCTCTTCTATTTAGTTCTTTGTTTAACTGCTTTTTTGTCCTTAGCCTGTGTTTTGGCCTGTGATCCTCATGGTAATAATGAACCTAAATGTTCAAGCAGCAATTTGGATGTACCCATTCGTAATTTTTGGGATCCCACTCACTATTGGTTATGCAAAACTGCTGATGCTCCTGCTGAATCTGTAAGATGTCCCGATTCCCATGGTTTTGATTCGGCCAAAGGTCAATGTGTACCATTTGATCAATGGCAATGGACCCCACCCTGTCCAGAAAGCTGCCTCTGCTTAAAAAGAGATTTTTTTTACTTGTAGACAGACAATTATGTGAATAAAGTAATTGAATTTCAATTTCATAGAAAGTTTGGTATAAAGGCTACAGGAAATTATGAACCGATCTCCCAAAACTTGGTTCTGTCTTGACATACAATATATTATCACAATACTGATATTTTTTTTTTTTGAGATTTATGCACTTTTAAGTGATTTCCGTAGTTATTTGTGGATTAAACTTTGGCTTGTGGATTTAGACTGATTTTCCTGTAAGTTTTATCAGAAATACGATTGCATGTGAGCTATCAAAATTATTGAAACGAAGTGAAATTTCATTGAAATCGGATTAGCCTTCGGAAGTATTACATTTCTCACTTGAAAAACTGCGCGTTAGAATATTGTAATGAAATTTCCATGGTTATAGCTGAAGAGTTTTCGAGGAGCTTTGGAGTAAACTTCTATATGGCCAGAGACGTAGTGACCCTCTGAAGTTGGTCAACCCGCGAATATTTTCTTTTTTTTAAATTCGCCAAAAATTCAATGAAGAATTGTGACTAAAGAAATGTATTGAAAGTGGCTAAATATGAATAGTGAAAGCCTTGTTTAGATTAGATTTTCAGACAAGTTATTCATTTTTTACACAAGTATTTGGTATCTATGAAAACGTTAGATCTTAGAGATTCAAAATTTTTAAAGATTAAATAAGTGGAATGTTTTTTTTGTTGTAAAATTTCAATATAATGTACACGAATTCATCCATTATTTAAGGAGTTAAAAAGATTCCCACTTTTCCATGCCTAAATACCTTAAATCTCAATCCGTGTAATTATGTTTTACTGAAGTGGTCACCCTGTCATTTTTAGAGACGTATGGACCATTACTTTACATATGTAGCTATATATTGAGAATAACTTAAATATGATTCCAGCTTTGTTATCTGAGAACTTAACAATATATTTTTTTCTTTAAAATTTACCAACTTTGAATAGGGCTTGTGGGCAGATCTTTACTCCGGGTTCATCCTAATTCATTTCAAGTTTATTCCCGTTAAGATTTCTGTATAACCAATAAAAAAATTATAAGGTCCAGAACAAAAACAGATTTTTGGAATAAATCCCAATAAATAGATTTTTTCTAAGTTTGAAATTAATTTTATTCCAGCTTTTTAACGGATTTAAATACTGCTATGGATATTTCAGCAATATTTTTGGATTTTTATAGAGAATCTGGAACATATCTTTAAAAAAAATTAGGGCCAATATTAAGTCCTTTTAACTTAAAAGTACAAAAAAAGACAAGGTAAAAATAGGTTTAACATTTATTTCGACTTTAATAACCGTGGTGGCCAAATTTAGAGGCTCACCGACTGCGCCCTGAAAATGAAGGCACCTGTAGATCTCCAAATCAACTCTTTTGTTAGTGTAGGGTATAAAAGTTTAAATATTGTCCCACTATATTTTGTATCGTTTTATGCATCGCATTGTTCAATACGGAACAAATTTTGATTTTCACATTATTTCACAAGATTTTTATTTCAAAAAAATTCTGATTTAAAAAAATTCTGATTCTGAATTAAAATATTCACTATTCAGATCTCGGAATATCACAACATAAAACAAAGTACACAAAAAATGAAATATGGTAAATAAAATTACAATTATTTTCCAAAAAGAGTGTTTAATTCGGATTGCATTTTCAAGTATATACACTGTGTGTTTGTAATTACAATTTCTAAGATGTTTGTATGGTTCGGATTTTCGTTCTCAACTGTGTTTTAATAAAGACTGTACATTCGAAATTTGAAAAAAACCTATAGTTTTTGGATGACTCCCATTATTGGTTATGTAAAGTTGCTTGTGAAGAGAAAGTATTTGTCCTAGTGGACAAGCTTTTGATAAAAGAAAGCATGCTGTGTGAATTGGAAGGATTATAAATGGATTAAACCTTGTAGAGATTAGAATAAACAAATATATAATTTTAACAATGGAAAGTGCATAATTTCCTACACCTCCCATATTCCTTAATGGACTGTACAGCTACAACAACGCTAGTGTTTATTCAGTTTCTTTAATGATTTTTATACTCTCCACCACCAGATGTGGTGACTTTATCATTTCATGGAATCTAAGATCCCATAAAGTATATATTCTTGCATCGAATCAAATCGGATTCGATTTAGCTATGTTCGCCTCTCTATGCGTTGGAAAGATTCTGGCGCTAGAATAATTATTCGAATTTAAACTAGCTATATTGGTCCATTAGCAAATAAATAATTGATCGTCATTTGAGACAATCTAAAAATGTTCAACGCTAAATATCTCAATATGTTCTATAAGAAAACTCTAGAATATTGGATTCGCATTTAAAAAATTTTCATTTTTTTATTTCTTCATTAAATATTCATGTCCAATGTAAGATTCCCTAAATTTTAAAATTTAGCATTTCTTAAGCAGATTCTGGACAGGGTTCTGTCCATTTCCATTCAGAGAAATCAACACAAACACCCTTAGCAGAATCGAAACCTTGAGCATCAGGACAACGTACTGATTCTGCAACGGCACCAGCCGATTTACACAACCAATAGTGAGTGGGATCCCAGAAGTTACGAATTGGAACATTCACATTCTTAGCCGAACATTCGGGTTGATTGTTGCCATCGGGATCGCAGGCCAATACACAGGCAAAGGCAATAGCCAAAATAGCGAAGAAGATAACTAAAGACAAATACAAATAAATAATAAAATTTCAGTTAATTAAATCAAATGAGAAAATTATATTTACCGGATTTCATTTTCTGTTAATTTGTTGCGTTACTTTAGAACTGACTGTTTAAGATGAAATATTCGATATTTTCTCTGATATTTATATTGAAAATTTTTTGCAAAATATAGTTTTTTTTTTTTGCAATTTTATAAATTGATAGAATTGTTGAATCAAAAATACTTTTTAGTTAAAAAGTTGATAAGTATGGACGACCTTGTTCAAATAGACCCAATTCTTATCAAATTAGAATACTTTCACTAAATAATTGATTTTGTTTGTTATAGTATGTGATATAGTTGGTGATTTGTTTTGGGTCTTCCTCTAAAGTTATGAGCACTAAAGACATTGTTCTCTAGCAGACTGAGTTAATAGTAAATTTCCATATAAGGGATTCAACATTTTAGAAGGTATAAGTTTTAGCTCCATTAAGTTATTAATTCAGATAAAACCAATTTCCAAAATTATATAGCCATTCAATACCAGTGCCACTCACAATTAACTATAACAAACAATATCCATTATTTAGTGAAAGTTTTCTAATTTGATAAGAATAACGACCGTACAAACCAGGTCGTCGATACTTGTTTATTTATCAACTTTTTAACTAAAAACTATTTTTAATAAAACAATTCTATTAATTTAACTAATATTGTCGAATTGCAAAAATAACTATTTTGTGCAAAAAAATTTTGATATAAATATCGGAGCAAATATTGACAATATCATCTTTAACATTCAGAAAATGAAATTCCGGTAAATATAATTTTCTCATTTGATTTAATTAATTGAAATTTTATTATTAATTTTTCTTTGTCTTTAGTTATCTTCTTCGCTATTTTGGCTATTGCCTTTGCCTGTGTTTTGGCCTGCGATCCTGATGGCAACAATCAACCCGAATGTTCGGCTAAGAATGTGAA